>CAUYQV010180125.1:0-25069 GCA_963574575.1 Galagoides demidoff
TAGTGGGAGGGTGACCGGAAAGATCACCTATATATCTGTCTAACAAGGGTACAAGTGAACTTTTCTAGAACTAGAATATAAATGTTGTGATACAATGACTAAGCAAATGACATGAAATTTATGTTAACCAGCTTGATGAAAATGTTTCAAATTGAATATGAAAATAGCACAATGTACCCCATGTATGCATTAATGTATACAGATATCAATTAATAAAAAAAAAACTTCTAAATTGAGACATTTTATGACTCATATTATTATGTCTTGGTAAGTGAGTTGTATGGACTTGAAAATGATGTTTGTTCTATAGTTGTATGTTCTAACAATCTCAAGTAAACCAAATTGTGTTGTGTTAAGTCATCTACATCCTTACTGTCTCTAGACTATGAATTACTGAATAATGTTTACATCATAATTAAAATTGTGATTTTGTTGTATTTTAAATTGTCATTTTTTAAAATTTATATATTTGAAATTGTGTTTTAAATACTATAAGCATTTAGCATTACTGTATTTTCTTGATTAATAATTTACCTCTTATTATTCTAAAATTGTCCTCATATCTATAGCATTGAGCTGTTAGTCTATTTTTCCAGACATTAGCATAGCTATCCAGATTTATTATGATTAATTTTTTACTATTATAACATTTTTCTTTCCTTTTATTTTAACCTACCTTGATTCCTAAATTAAAATGGGGTTCATTTAGATAGAATGAACTTGGAATTTTTTAATCCAGTTTGGAAATATCTGACATTTAAATGAAATATTTGGTCCATTTACACTTAATGTTAAGTAACAGATGGTTGGAGTTAAATAAATCATATGGTTATTTCTATTTGCTTGATTTTTCTATTCCCCTCCTCTGTCTTCCTTAGATTAACAATTGAGTATATTTTAATATTGTTTTATCTCCAACACTGGCTGTTAACCTACCACTTTGTTTTTAATTTTAGTGGCTTCTCTTGGGTTAATAAAGTGCATTTCATCTCATCACAATCTAACTTCAAATAATTACATAGTTGTTCACATATAATGTAAAAATCATACAACATTATATTTTCATTTATCCTCTCTTATTCTTGCACAATTTTTATTTTACATTGTAGTTTTACATATGATATAAATCTAACAATACATTATTATTTATTATTTAAACTAATTTGTCTTTAAACACACTTTGAAAATAACACAACTTTTTTGATCTTTACCTTCAGATATGTCATTTTTGGAGCTACTTTTTCCAAGATTCCATCTGGTGTTATTTTTCTTCCGCATGAAGAACTCCCCTTAACATTTTCCATAGTGAAGATTTATTGGCACTGAATTTTCTTATAGCTTCACCAGTCATGTTTGGTTTGGCCAATGTTGTAGCTTTCCCCAAAGAAAAGTTTCCATGTTCAAACCATCCAACTATAGCATTTGTTTTTGAGGACTGTTAAATTTTTCTTTGGCTCACACTTTTTCAAAGGATCTTATGACTATCACGCCACTATCATTTGTTCTTAAATATTAGTATGGAATTGCTAGAGCCTGATATTTCTCCCTTTTAAATGTGACCATAGGAATGTTTATCCTAAATCTTGAAGTTCATCAACTTTAGCCCATATCCCAACACTGACGTGTATGGGTCAATTTTTCCTGGCAAACTGAATGTTCTTCTGGGGAATTTCATGGCACCCTTTATTATAGAAAGTGTTCTTAAATTATAAATATTTGTTTTATTATAGTAATTGAATTTTTCTTCAGATATTGCAAACATATATATTTATATATTATATATATTCAAATATATATATATATATATGAATGAATCAAATTTGTGTTTTATATCTATCATTTTCTTTCAACACATTTTGTTCACTCTTCTCATTTCTGGCTTCTGTCTTTCTTCTTACCCTTTCGCTAATTAACCATATCCACTATGGCTGCTTCAATTTCACCATTTTTCTATGACAATTTTACTGTTTCTTCTTCTGAGTTCTGTGAGCTCAATTTCAGCTATCTGCTGTCTTCCAACGCTTTTATGCATCCTTGCTTCTCTACTTTGTCTTCTTACTTTTTAGAATTAATTATATTTCACAGGGAAAAAAGCATGACTTCAGTTGTCCTTTCCTCCACGGCTACTTTTATCTGGTGAGTTGTTCTTTGTCTCTTACTAATCATGCTTTTCTGCCTTCCTTATTCACAGAGCTGAACTTTCACATTGACATGTTGTTAACTGCTTTTAATGAACTGGGATTCCTAGATTGGCTATGTGTTAGATGTTCTCGGGATAGAGCAAAGGGCAGGAAAATATTTGAGGTTACTTGGTTTTCACAAGCCAAAGCTCTCTTCCTCTCAGCTGCTGCAGAGACAGGCTGAAGGTTAAAACATGGCTTGCAAGTGTTATTGCTCTTTGTCTAGCACCGCCTCCTCTGCCCTTGTGAAATGTGACGGCTCTATGGGGCCTCTCTCCATACCCACTCTGTAGAAGCACAAATAGCTTTTGCACCGTGCCTTCTCACTGTCTGTAATATACTCTGGTTAATTTTTTGGAGATCTGTTTAGCCCAAGTTTCTCCTCAGCTTCTTTCCAGTATCTATCGTGTATCTCCTAGAGAGTCTCCATTTGGAATCTACCCTCAGTTTTGCCAGTATCTGAATTTACATATTTCTTGTTATTTTTTCCCCTTTGTTTTTCCCAAATTTCCAAAAGCATAAGAGGGGAAATGCTGACTTTAAATAGTGATGTTCTTTTTTTTTCTAAATAAATAGTCAAATGAGAATTATGTCTTTAAAAGGCTTTATCCTCCTGCCCATTAGTAGATTTTATCACTCCCCACTGCATTTTCAGTGATTCTTTCATCCTTTGACCTTTTTCACATGCTCTTTAAAAAAGAAATCTCTGAATTGAGCCATTAAATTAAGTGGCAATAAAATCCTAGCATCTCATAGAACTGAGTTAATTACTAAATTCTAAATCCAAAGTCAAAAGTTCTTCTAATTCAATCATAAGCATCACACATTGTCTTCTTGTCTCAGAATATTTTTATTAGGTGTGTTTAAGGCTGGAATGTTATGAGTGAGCTTTTTCATTTTGTTTTCAAACCCCCCACAGCATATTTGCATCCATTTAAGTATTACAAATATTTCTGAAGACTTATATTTTTTCCAGGAAATATTTGAAGATGTGGTTGCAGGAGACTGATTTGGTGCCCTTGTTAGGGCTTTCTCCCTGGGTTGAAAACAGAAACCACCTTGGTGCTGCATCTTCACATAGCAGAGAGAAAGAAAGAAATCTCTCTCCTGTCTTGTCTTATAAGGGCACTAATTCCATCATAAGTGCTCCATCCTCATGATGTCATTCAATCTGAATTACCTCCCAAAGGCACCATCTCCAAATACATCACAGGAAAGTTAGGGCTCCAACATACAAGTTTTGGGAGAATGCATTTTAGTCCATACCATATAATGAGGTAGGGAGTCTGTAGCCATCCCTTCATATAGCAAGTTGGCTAAGAGTCCCTGATTCAAAGCTCTTATGTGGGAACAACTAGTTAAGTAATGTAAATTCTAACTGTTGTAAACAAAATCAATTAAAGATATTTAAAATTCTCTGCCTTCAGATACTTTAAATCTCATAATACCCCTTTGCATTTTCTTTCTTTCCACACATGCATATTTATATATGCCCCTGAAAACATGTTTCCCACTAAATTAAATTGTCTTACCACATGGGATTTCATGGATACAGTAGTCACTGGGTCATAGATTTTGCATAATGATTGGATGGATCTTGTTTCCATGGTGATTAACACAGGATCCTGTTGCCAGCCCATTACATATAGTGTATGTCCAGCCTCCAAAACCAGCGTCGCATCTTATTATAGTTAATTGTATTATAGTTCTGCCTTAAAGAACACAAACATGGTAGTCTCTAGTAAGGCATGCTTAGAAACGCTTAATGACACTTATATTTTCTTACTTTTCTCCTGTCTACCCTACTACCTCCTCACTGTGCACATCACCATCTTGAATTAGACTGGAACATGACATTCAGTGAGACTCAGAAGCTGATAGCAAAGACAAAATGAATGGCCATAGCCCTTATACCCTGCTCACCTATCTTAGATTCTTTGTCCATTAGCTTCTCTCTGTTTAATGACTGGCAAAACATTGAGACAATTGTGTTTCCTGTTTGAGAGTTACCTTTGATTTATATGAAATACTCATTTGGTTCAAGATTGTTTTTGCACGTGGAGAAAAATTGGGCAAAGGGAAAATTGAAAGTTTTACAAGGGATATCCAACTTTACCACTAGTGTTTCTGATTTTAGGTGGTGAGTCCACAGAGGGGTTATTTGAACTAATTAGAATAGGTGAAACCTTAATTGTCAAAGACACCAATTCTTTAGGAAACCATTTTAACTATAGGGGATGGGAAATAATTTTGTGATTTTGAGTGAAGAGGAAGACAGTAATACAGGAGGGTAACCAGATGTTTGTAACAGGGTGAAAAAATATGGTACTAGAAAGGTTTGTTTCTCTAACTAGACTCCAAAGGATGAAACTCTGCATATTTGTAACCCATATAGTTTTAACTTCAGCATATTCTTCCAAGTAGCTCAGAACTATAATGAAAAACATATTTTTATCTAGCTGTCTTAATGATCTTAGTATGTGTCTTGTGTTTTAAAGGGAAATGTCACTTAACTTACTATCCAACACTGTAAAGTAACTTGTTTTCATTTTATAACTGAGCTCAAAGCTGTAAAGAGGGTGGTTCCAGATTTTATACCTTAAATTCTGATCATGTGATCGAGATCTAACTCATTATGACTATATCTTACTAATTTACCTGACTTTCTGTTGACTCATTCTTGTTTTTACCATACTTCCCATTCAATTCCTTCTGTCAAGCTCACATAGGGACCCTAGAAATCATCTATTTCAAACCTCATTTATGTTGTAAATTATTAAAATTCAACATACGTGATGACCTCAAGGCACAGGGCCAATTAGTCACAGACTTAACATAGGAGTGACCAGATGTCTCCATTCAGTAGTGTCTACAACTGTGTGTGCATATCTGTATGTATTGGGGGGATAGGTGGGTGTGTGTGTTCATCCTGAGCAATTAAGAAACTGGACTAGAAAGATAATGAAGAAGGAAACAGCACCTACTTCACTGTGGGAGTGCTCTGTAGATAAAAACACCATTCCCAATTCTCTGCACTTCCCAGGTAATATCCTGTTCTTGTTCTTTATGTTTTGAATAAGCTTCTTTCCATCAGAAGTGGTTCAAAAAAAAAAAAGAAGTGGTTCAATTTATTAGAAGTTTCTGCCTGCACAACAGACTTTGTTCTCCTAAAAAGTCAACAGATCGTGAAGATAACAGTCGGAGAATGTAGAAATAACATTCTTCAGCATTTACTTTCTAAGTATTTCTTGTGAACGACGCTAAATAGCAAACTGAATTTTAGGGAGCATTGTCAATAAGGTAGTGGAGAATTTTCTTTGAATAATGTGTATATTTTATATTTCTCTTGATATTTCTTCCTGTTTTCTTATTAACTCAAAAGAAGACTTTCTAATTTAGGTGGTGTATCAAAGTAGGTAGGCAGCAGTGATCTGCCCTGGGCATAGGTAAGTAGGTGATTCACCATCTGTAGAAAATGTAAACAGTAATGAAAACGACTATAATCAGTATGGCCTTTATTAACATCAGGAACTGGCAATTTTGAACAATTCCAGTGATAAATTACATGTCTGTGCTAGAGTGGACAGCTCCTGCTACGCATTCCCCTGATATACCACTGCCTAATAAATATTAACTCATCCGTCTTCATGGTGCCACACTTCAATCATTTTGGCTGTCCGAAGCTTATTTTTCTCTAGTAAACTCAGTAGTAAATGCTTGGAAATAGTATTCCCTGAGTTCTTTCACTTTCAAACATGTTTGTTTTCATAGCCATGATAATTCAAGATACATTGGCTAAATGTGGAATCTCTTGTTTACATTTTCTTCTCTATGTAATCTTTGTGTGTCATTTCATTGCTTCATGGAAAAGAGAGTTGCCCCTCTGCTTCCTCCTCCCCCACACTGTCCATGGACAAATTGTGTTCCATGAAACAAGAACTGGGCCACCCAGCAGGAGGTGAAGCAGCAGCTGCCCGAGCTGAAATCGGTTCCTGGTGCCAAAAAGGTTGGGACACTGCGAACATATCAAGTCAAGTCATAGAGAGGACAAAAAGTTAAGAAATGTGAGGAGATTCTTTTTGCAGGCTGGTGCGTCCACATAGATTATATTATTTTTCTCCTATAAAATTTTGAAAGCAGATAGCACTTTCAAATGTTTCCTCATAAGCATGAGAAAAAATTGGCAGTGTTTTCCTAGAAATGGGATGGTGGAAAGAAACTGCGCTGTGGGTCGTCTGCAAAAAGGAAAGAAGAAACGCATGTTCTCACCAGAGGCCCTGTAGAAAAGAAAAGAGTAATTTATTTTGAAGGAGATGCGGCTTATACTACTGGTTGAGGCAACATAAGAGCTTATTTGCAAGTAGATAGCTTAAGAATCACAGTTTACTTCTGCTCCATTTGCCAAAATTTATTCAATGCGTAACTATATTTACACACTCTCAGCTCCAAAAAAAAAAAAAAAGTTGTGAAATAGAATTTCTAGATGGACATTTGACCAGCCAAAATTTAACTCCTGCATCTTATCATCTTATTTTCTGATAGTGATAAAAGGATGATAGATAATCACGGGAATTTTAGCCATGCTCCTCACAAGCAAGATTATGCAGAAATAGAAAGCACAGATAGAAAGCATCTTTGCATGCTGTTTAACTCAGATCAAGTGATGAACACAGAATCATAAGTTATGATTAGTTAATAATATAATAATAATATATAATGCATAATCATAAATCAGATTATGTCTTTCCATGCCCTGGTGATGCGTGTGAGGTACAGTTATTAAGACATGTACACTGTCCTCAGGTTACACAGGTATAGTATAGCCTTGTCCGAAGTGGGCTGGTTTATATTGGTGTAACTCTAAAGTTTCTATTTTTAAGGGAAGAAAGATAAATTTCTTTAACCTGTATAGAATGCCTGAGGTCACTTAAACAAGCGTCCAGCTGCAGTGCTTATGTAGAGTCAAGGGAACACACTAGAAAGAACTTGAAATGTTCACAAATTGAATACCAAACCTATCATGATATAATAAATGGATAAGGGAAAAGACCAAGTAAAATCATAGGGAAAAGGAAGTCTTTTCTAAACAATGTCCAGAAATAGTTTTGTGGCTGATTTAGGCAAAGCTACCCTCTTCATTACAGAGGAGGAAAAAGGTTACTTCCAATACAGAGTGAACCTGAACTTGAGCCTGTTCAGACTCAAGTTCTGGACCAGCTCCTGAAAGAGCTCCACTGTCATCTCAGCCCACTCTGCTCACTTCTCAGTGCTCTTCCCAGAGGGTGAGTGAACAACTGAGTTATAGCAATGGCTTCTGCTGAGAAGGCTGGTGTGTAAAGAGGAAGACTAGTTTTTCTAGTCAGTGAGAGCAGAGACTATTAGATATGAAGAGGTATGTGGTATGAGAACTTCCCAAAGTGATTGGAGGAGGCAAGTGAGAGGCAGTGTTTTCACAGGAGAATTACTGAGAGAGTTAAAATCCCAGAACTAGAAAGGAGAACATAGGAGGACTCATACCTCCTTCCTCGAGATTGCCCTCTTTGTACTGAACTGATGCATGGTGACTTGATAGATGGAGGTTCCTGTGGAGATACTTATGCAGGAAAATCTAGTTCTGATACAGACTCCACCCATGATTTTACCAGAATGCTAAGGTCGCCTGAGATTGTCACTCCACCATTTCTGAGAGGTCACGTTCAGTGGCAGGACCAGTTCCATGTCCACAGCACAGGAATTGAGGAGGGGCCAAGTCACAGGGCTAGGCAACTAAAAATCGCCTTCCTGTAGGATAATCGGGGAAAAGATGCCGAGGAACAACTGGAAATGTCTTCCTCAAATATCTAGCAGTTGGAAAAAAATTTTAAATAAATAATATTCATTCAGTAGAATAAAATAGTCTGTATCCTTTTATAAAAGTAAAATGCTATGGAAAATATTTCACATTTTCCTGTCAATTGAATAAAGAAAAATATAAAACATCCTCCAAAATAAGAAACCATTTACACACATACAGAGAGCAAGAAAGAGAGAAAGACAATGTGATTGGAGTTTAAATTGGAAGAGGGTGGTTTTAGATATGTATGTATATGAATATACATATAAATATATATATATATATATATATATCTGTATTTTTAAATTCTTTCCATTTCATGAGAATAAAAATGTGCTTCTTTTTTACTGAGGATCCTCAATGGATGTTTCTTCAAAATTTCCACTTCTACTTTGCCTCCAAATATCTGCTCAACAGATAACATTTTTAACATGGAAATGAAAGCTTATTTTAACACGTTTTTATCCTCCTATTTTCTCCATTCCTTGGCTTAGATACAGGAAAAAATGAATATTTCATGTCAATTTATTTGGCAATTTTTACATATACCACAGCTTCTTTGGCTGATCACTTGGCATCTGTAATTTTGGCCATTATAACAATTATAGAACTTTACTTTCATTTTAATCTCACTAACACACATATCCTAGGTTCTGGCCAAATAGGAAAGAGTAGAATAAAAAATAGAAAAGAAAGAGATATATGGAGATCAAAGTGAAATAAGTACACATCAATTATAGAGACCTTAACTCAATTTTTATAGTTTTGATTACATTGGCAAAAATGGAATGATTTAAATGTTCAGTATACATTGATGTATTTGTGGAATTTACGATGCTTTTTGTTTTGAACTCAGATGCACAGTGACCTTTAACAATTTTTTCCTCTTATTGAAAAGGACATTGTATCTCACTAATAGAAATGTGGTCTGTAAGAGTACCCTAAGTAATAGATAATTCCCTTGCTGTTCACATGCTTAAGTGAATTTCAAGCACGTATTCAGCTTGAAAGCCATTTGGATACAGCAACCAATCACACACAATTGCTCACACATTACACAAGGGAAAACGCAGAAAATGAAATTGTTGGCAAAGATAATTACTGTGAGTGCAGAGTTAATAGCAGGAGGTTTTATGGGATCACGTGCCATCTATTGTGGGCCTGTAAAGATGTTGTGCTTTGCTTTCAATTTGGAACAAAGTGATGATGGTATGAGACACCTTCATGAATTGAGTAATAAAGTGTAAAGGCTGGTCCTGATAAGGTCACCAAGAAATTCTAACCTGAGAGGACAGATGCAGTGGGCAGAACAGTAAGGGTGACAAGGGTGCTAGTCCTGCGTTTCAGAATGACATCTTGTGAATGGAATAACAGTGCTGTGCTTTCTCCAGACATCTCTTTTATTCATGTGAGAAAGGAACTCTGAAGGCGGAATAGCAGTTTTACAAAAATGTTTATTAAAAACAAAAAGTGCAGATAAGATTATACATTAGAAGGGCGTTGTGGTGTGTACCTATAGTCCCAGCTACTCGGGAGGCTGAGGCAAGGGATTCCCCTGAGCCCAGGAGTTGGAGGTCTCTGTGAGCTGTGTGATGCCATGGCACTCTACTGAGGGTGATACAGTGAGACTCTGTCTCCACCAAAAAAAAAAAAAAAAAGACTATACATTTGAAAAGTGATACCATAATCCCCAATATGGTGTAAAATGAAGAGATAAAACATTCAGTGTTGAAAAGAGACCCTCGGGGTATTATATCAGGTACACTCACTCTGAGGATCCAGTCAAAATGAGCAGGGAAGGAAGGCAAAAATATCGGGTAGAAACCTCCCCAAATAAGGCACAGACAGTTATGAATAATAAAAATACGTAGATTTTACCCAAAAATAAATTAGAAGTTCACGTCAACTTTCCAACTGCTGTTGACCAAACTACTAAATGTTAGTAATTTGGTCAACAGCAAAATAGAGAGAAAATATCCCAGAATGTAAAAAAGGGAGGAATATTTAAAGGGAGCATTGGCGTTACCATGATCGTAACAAAATGAACTTAATAAATACGCTGGAAAAGTTATCAACCCATTATTCAGTTTTAAATTCTATGATTCACAATTAATTGTAAAATGAGGTTTTTGTAATCTCATATAAGAACATTCATATGTGGGAAAATGAGGACTAGCATCATTGGACGTTTTTGAATGACAGGCATGCTGTAATATGATAGTATTATTTTTATAATCTTTAAAACTCTGGGATGTTCACCTGTTAGAGTGTGTACAACTATTATATTCAATATCTAGTCCAATTCTGTAATAAAATCCAAGAAGGGATACATTTATCATAATTCTCATATGCCTCAATAGAATAGTCAGGGTTTTTTTGGAATATCATTTTGATGACTTTCCTGTTGGAGGGGAAGTAGTTGAGTGTAGAGTTTAGAGATGGACTTTGGACATTTGATACAGGACGGCTGATGAGTGCATCTTTTTTCCCTGCTAAAAGTCAACCAAATTTAACAAGGTATAAAAGTAACTGATAATCACTGGCCACTAGGAAACTTTTATGAGTATCATCTGTAGATCAGACACAGGAAGATGTCCAAAAGATACAAAGAAAGAAGAATTGATTTATTGAAAGTGTAATCTGCGGACCATTATGAGATGTGTGTATATTTGTAGGAAAATCCCTAAGTCAGAGACAGCATGACCTTGGTTAGAGCATCGCATGGACCAGAGGGAGGGATTATGACATAAGATGTCACAACAGCTGTTTTAGAGACCCGTCTCAGAGCCAAGCATCAGTGTCTGCCCTCAGAGGGAAGCTGCGTGGAGAGCTGTAAATGAAGCAGGTGGTCTGCTTCTTCCAGTATGTAAAATCAAGGCCAGAAAGACAAACAGAGCAAAGTCCCCAGAGATTTTCTGTCACAATAAACAAAAGAGTGCCTTCTCACCAGAAGCCAGTCCTCCTCAGATAGATTCTGACCAGACTTTCACCCCACACAGCTCACCATAGCCAGACTCTGACACCAGGAACTGAACTGACCATCAGGTAACGCAGAGCATCGCAGCAGCTGAGGAAACCTGTCCCCTCTGCCAGGACTGCTGAAACCTTCCACTCACACATATAAACAGAGCACCAACAGTCAAACACTCTTTGAAGAAGAATAGATAATAATACATAAAGAAAAAAAAAAGAGCGACTGCAAGAAATAGTAACAACCTTAAAAAAATGTTTCTTATGCCAGATGAAATTCTAGTACCTATCATATTTATAAAATGAGAAAAATCACTAAAAATAGCAAATAATGGCAGAAATCAAATATTCTTTGCACATTGATGATAGTAACTCTAACGACTAAGTCAAAAATACCGAATACCAAAATAGATGTAGGAGAACAATGAATCACCGTGAAGACAGATGGAGAAATTTCCCTGGAAGTTAGTAAAAAACACAGTAAACAAAGCAGCAAACCTCAAAAGAAAAAATGTATTAAGAATAAAAGAAAGGTTAGATGATGTAATATTTGTTTAATATTATTCTAAAAAGGGAGAACAATGAGGAATGAGAAAAAGCAATAATCAAAGAAAAATGAGCCGCATTTTCTGCAGTGCTCACGTAGAATTTTCTAAGAGGATTTTTCGTTTCCCAGACAGATTTTCAATATCTGGAAAACCTGGGATGGGTAATTTACAAAGTGTCCCAAAAAATCACTCCTCAAGTTGCTATATGTAGGGAAAATGGGAAATTTTAGCTAAACATACCTTTATTTACAAAATATTCATCATAAAATTTTACAAAACATTTACAAAAATTCTCTATGTGTTGGTCACCTCTTCGTAGAATTTTGTGATGAATATTTTGTAAATAAACGTTTAGCTACAATTTCTGATTTCCCAACGTATGACAACTTCAGCAGTGACTTTTGGAACCGTGTAGTTTTGCCCCAGTGAGAATCCTCTGCTGCGTATGTTGGAACTTGGATCAGAATGGGAGCTGAGGTTGCACACACCTTTCCCTTCCTGCTTCCTGCTCACCCCCTGGCAGGTGGTTCCCTGAGGGATGCGTTGCCCTTCTTGAAGAAAAGCTCCTTCCTCCTTGGCAATCCTCTCCCTCAGTACCATCTCAACCACTGTCCACTGCCAGCTGCTGTCCTCTCTCCTTCCTGGTATCCTCCTGTCTTGATGCTCTTTTATCTTCCTCCCGTATTTATTCAGTTGTCTTCCTGGAAAGAGAGAAAAACATCAAACTGTGACACATCACATTTATAAGACTTGATAATCTTTGATCATGAAACAACTCAATTTACTGTCAGAAATTTGTGACAAAGAATCAGAGGCTGCTGCAACTATTTCTTAACAATTCACCAGTTCTAGGGTATAAAATTTGGGGAAATTTAAATTTTGGGGAAAATCTCTACAACTCTTCCTGAGAAAGAATACCCTGTACACAGTGATGGTGCCTGGCTTTCCGATTGTAACATTGTTTGTGTCCCTCCAGCCCCAAGTCTCACTGGGATCCACATTTGTACTGTTCAAGGCTAAACCCTCAGAGGCAGCCTGCTTTGTTTCTGCATGCTTTTTGTCTCTTGTTAAAGTGGTGATAGTTTATAGAAATATCCTCTCTCTATTATGCTTTCCCCTCTAGACTCTGTGTCTTACTCGACTGTATCCCTAGCTAAGACAGAGACCCACTGTCCTGGGAAATATCCTTGTATAATTGTTGTGGTTTCTAAAGAGTACAGATTCTGTTCTTTTGACTTTATTTCTATGTAGTTTCTTTCTCATAAACAACATCATTTTTATACTAATTTTGACTACCTACACCTTTAAAGAATTCCTTCTTTTATTTTTCTCTCTCTCTCTCCTAATTAAGGACTCTAGAGCTAACAGGCAACTTAGAAATTATCCAAGCTTTCTCATTTTGAAAACATGGAAGGGTGGGAAGATTAAACGACTTGCCCAAAGCTACCCTGCTAATTAGTAGAAACTGGACTGGAGCCCAGGGCTCATGTGGACACTATTCTTTAACCATTAAGCAGTGCTTTATGGGTTATTTTTATCAAAATAGTATAGAAACGTTCTCATTCTTAGAGGGTAAAGAGATGATCATGAAGCTGTTTATGTAAAGTGGCTCAAATTTCCGACAACTTTAGAAAAAAGATGTGCATAACAAATATCCTTATGGAAAGAAGGAAATTTTGCTTACAGAACGTATTTTTTCAATCTAGAAATAAACAATAGGCATTAAAGTTCTCCTGCTAAACTACCAAGATTAAATATTATATGTAACCATAAACTGTACCTGATAAGCAGATCTTTGTGGGTACTGAGCAGAGAGGATTCTTGGAACATTGATTCTTAGTAATCCAATCCCAGTCAATGCCTCTCACCCTCTGGTAAGCTCTACTCATTTTCTGGGAGTGTCAATAATTAACAATAATTATTAACCACCTGGTAGCGGTGCTAGAGTCATTCAGCAAACATTACAACTATTAAGCATAATGTGTTCAAAAATTGCATCTTGTCTTTCCTAGTTGGGAATTTGCTGGTGACCCATTGTACCGACTTGGGGGAAATCCATTGATTTTCAATGGGTGTTGAACTTCAGGACTTTTTGCTGCCCCCTTTTTGGAAATTGGCATGATTTTCTGTGATAGAATCATGGGACAGTGGTCCTCAGAGGTTTCCCTAATTTCAAGGCAAGCATTGTATTCATTCATTCAACACAGAGTTATTGAGCGTGTAATGTTATGGCCTCTGGCAAGTGCTGATAGGAAAAAAAATATTGAGGAAGATTGACAATGTCCCTGATTTTTAGTAGCTTTCAATATCTCATAGGGATTAATGCTTTAAAGAACATAATAAGTAATAGGATAAATGAAAAGTACAGTGAAAAGGGTGGTGGCAATTAAGCCAATTTCAAAAAAGTCTTCCCAGAAGGCATGACTTCTGAGCCAAATCATGAGATATTATGGGAGCTAGCCAGCAAGGTTGGCTACATGAGCTGTGGAAAGTTAAACTGTGGAGTCCCTTATTCAACAGTTACTGGGGATTTGAAGATAACAACCACAGAACACTAAAACCAGTCCTGGGGCTCTTCCATGCATGGGGCTGTGTGTGACGTATAGATCTCTTGCTCATAATACTGGCCATGCTAGCTGGAACAAAAGTAGGAATAAAATGACTATCAGGACCCACGGGAACAGTATGCGTGAAATCCTAGTGCTCAGAGAGAGGACGCTGGATATGAAGAACTTGACAAAGCCCTGCAGGTTGGAGGACGGAGAGCAACAGATGAGACAATCTGAGGATCGTGATGTCTCTTCCCCATTCCCCTCAGTAAACTCACAGATCACATGTCCTACCATGGGTGTTTTCTGTGAACAGAATCATGGACTTCTCACTGTAACCCTATAAGACAGACTCTATCTCTACTCCCATTTTGTAGAGGAAGACTGAGAGACAGACAAGTTGACACATGTTACTAAATTTGCATTAGATGCCATGTCATAGGGCTGGGCTTTGAACCAAACCAGCACAGTTTCAGAGTCTAGAGGTACTTAGAAACCTGTTCTGCCTCTCTGTGGTCGTACACCATATTGACTCTCTGAATATAATTACGGTCCGTATATTCCACAGACTTCTCTTTGTCTACGTGAATATTTCTTCACATTCTAATTTAATGACCTTTCTTCTCTTATAGATTTATCTCCTCTGCTGAATTCTGATCTCTCTCTAGTGGGATTTCTCTTTCTTTTCATGATGGACCCTCCCTTTTCCAGCCTCTCATGAGAGTGGTTGTTTCATGGAAGGGCTCCCCCAGCACAGCTGGCTCAGGAATGCTGTTTCCTGACCATTTTTTTCAGACCTTGGGTTTGCCTTACTTCCCTCCAGATCTCAGCAAAAGTCAATGGGAAAGAATTGGCAGGTGGGCACCCTCATTTTGGCTAGGGTACTTCAGAATTCTAGTCTATTGCAGCAACCATTCATTGCTCTTTACATGTTTGGCTAGTTCCCCTTACCCCCATCTCAGATAGATTTCCCTTTCTCTTGAAGTTCTTCCTTGGATGAGAGCAGTGAAAGAAAATTCACAGGAGGAGGTTATTTAGGTTTCTTTATGTTTTCAGATCTGTATCGATTTTTTTAAAACTGTATTTTGTAGCTTTGTGTTTTCATAGTGAACATAATGAGCCCATGTAAGCTTCTATATATGAAGCTACAGAGGAAATATATATATATATATATATATATCCTAAAGAAGTGTTTACACTTTCCCATGCTCATAGAGGAATCCTATATAGAATTAAAAAATGTAATTTGGATTTTAACATAGATATACACACAGTCTATGTTGTTTGTAACCTACACAATCAATGAATTAATCTTTGTACTTTTTTCTTCTTTATATGTAAAAAATTTATAGTACCATTTATAACAATTAACATATATTGAGTTATATTAATCCATTGCTTTACTATAATAAAATTTCATACACTGGGTGACTAATAAGCAATAGAAATTCATTCTAGCAGATCTGAAGCTGGGAAGTCTATAACTAAAGGCACCAGCAGATTTGGGTCTGCTGTGTGTATGCTTCCTGGTTCAAAGATGGTTCTTTCTCACTAAGTCCTGAATCCTCAGAATGGAAGGGGCTATTAGCTTTCTATTTTCTCTTTTATAAGGACATGAATTCCAGCCATAAGAGCTCTACCCTTATGACCCAATCACCATAACTTTATTAGAATTGTGGTTAGAATTTTAATAATATATGAATTTAGGGAGAGAAGCTTAGTCATCAGTCCATTGTAGAAGTTATTTTGCACATGACAGGACTTCAGTTAACTTCAGTCCCCTTCCTTTGGTTACTTTTCATAACGGCTTAATTACTGTTGGAATTCTAGGTATTAAAGAATAAAATAAAAGAAATTTCAATATTCAGTGAGGTCTAGAAGGTAGGGAGAGTTTTAAGAACTCTAAAATGTTCCAGATAAGCATTTACTTCCTGATCAGTGACAGAGATTCCCAATCAATGTGCTCTGAATAAGTTATCATCTTGGACACACTGGCAGTGTTGGCACATTCTCACCCTTAGATGGCAAGATGAATGGTGGAGGAGCCAGGGTCCATAGGACTCATCACCAACAGCCATGGGTACTCCATTCAAGAAGTGTCAAAGGAGCATCTAAGTAAAAACCAAACTAATGGCATTTCCCACATATAATAACATCAAAGATACACAGAATCCTGCCAAAATCTGCACTACTGGCTGGCTGTATCTAAAGCCAGCTGCAGGAGGGAAGGTTGTTAATGATGAGTGAAAGGCTCACAGAGCTAGAAGAGGCTCATGGAATACTTAGAGTATTCCAACTGTCCAGGTCCAAGTACACAACTTAAGGTACAGTCAGTCAAGGTAGATGTGAAGGAATCTACTGTTGATTCTGGGCTGTTTATCCACTTGGCATGATGCAACAGTATGCCACAGACTGGGTGGCCTATCAACAACAGAAATTTATTTCTCACAGTTTTGGGGCTAGAAAGTCCACGAACAATACATTGGCAGATTTGGTTTCTAGTAAGGGCCCATTTTCTTGTTCATAGATGGCCATCTTTTCCTTGTGTCCTCATATGGTGGAAGCACAGTACAGTTCTCTGGGGTCTTTGTCATAAAGGCTTCACCCACATGACCTAATGACCTTCTATTTCTCTGCCTTCTGATATAATCATATTGAGGTTTGAGATTTTAACATGAGTTTTTGGAGAATACAAACATTGATTCTATAGCATTGGAGCACAGCTCCAAACAAAGTAGTGGAGTCTATGGGGGACCCTGTTAGTGCCCGCTTAGCCTACTAATGAAAACTTAGTAATTTGAGATACTTACTATTTGAAAGTTTATTTAGTTTAAAATTCATTAGTATTATAAAAACTTTTACCACTCTATGAAACAATGAATTAAAATAAAGAGGTGCTGAGTTCATTAAAAATAATTTCAGAGTGGCACCTGTAGCTCAGAGGAGTAGGGTGCTGGCCCCATATGCCAGCCCTGGCCAAAACCTGGAAAGAAAATAATAATTTCAACTATTATCAATTTTGAAAAGCTGAAAAATAATATTGAAAAAATATCGCCTCTATATGCAAGCAGAGTTCTTATTGATGCTATCAAGAGAAGAAATTATTATTCCTAGTCAGTGTTGCCTAGGAATTATATGTACCACTTCCTGCAAGAATAAAGCTTTCAAGAAAAAATTATGTTCATAGAATGAAGTTCGCATTTTTGTCAAAAATTTGATGAGACTTTATTTGAATGTTTTATGCTAACAAGATATTAGTATCCTCTGTAACTTTTATATTTGATTTTTCCATAAAATAAAAGAGCCCCATATAGATCTCTGGTTTACTCCAATGGTCTTGAAAATTATTTTCTATGTGTATCATTTATTTAAAGACTTTGAAAATCACTGGTCTCAGTTTAGGACTTGCCTTGCTGAAGTCTAAATGTCATACAACCCAAGAGGAAATAAAAATATTTAGTTTTGAATTTGTCTGCCAATGATGAATTTCACTTTTTGTAAATGGACAGTTCCTCAAAACACAAGGTTATGGAAATCTCTTTTTTCTCTTTCAGCCCTAGAAAATCTCCAGCAATAAGGACATGACAACACCTCAAGGATACCTAACACGAATTTGGGAAGCTTTGCCTGTAAGTAAATTCTCTATATTTTATAATAAAATCAGCCTTGCTCCCACTTCCTTCAGTCCCTTCCATTGTGATGGAAAACTTTCATGACATCTCTGCCACACAACAGAACTTCAAATATTTGATGATATCTACCAAAGTCTCCTGGTTCTTGTTTCCTCAAGAGTAGGAACCTTAGATGCATTAGGCAAGCCTAATCTATTATTTCAAGTCCCTTCACCATTCTGGTCATTGTCGTTATTTATTCACTGATTTGTTTAGCATTAATTATATACATTATATCTTTTAAATTCTGTATAGCACTGGGCCAACAAGATAAAAAAAAGAACAAGATGATTATTATTCCACTCAGGTAGTTCACCATCTAATGACAGTTACTCTTCATTCCAATTATCTAATGATGCACAAGAAACTGGCTACAACTTAGTACCTTAAAACAAAATAATCATTCATTATCTATGTTAGTTTTTAATGCTGCTATAACAAATGATCACAAACTGAGAGGCCTAACCAGTACAAATGTATTATCTTACAGTTCTGTAGAACAGAAGTCTGACATTTATCTGACTGAACTAAAATCTCATGGCATTTTCCTTTCTAGAAGCTCTAGAGAGGAATCCATTTCTTCACCCTTTCTAGCTTCTAAATGTTGCTCACAGTCCTTGGTGGCTTTTTCTCCCATTCTCAACGTATGCAATGTCTCATATTCATTGGCGGTCACATATTTATCTGTTTCTTTTCTTTTCTACCTGTGAGAGCCCTCTACTTACATTGGACTCACTGAAATAATCCAGTGTAATCACCCTATAATGAGGTGAACTGATTAGCAATCTTAGTTCCATCTGCAGCCTTAATTTGCCTTTGCTGTGTAACCTAACATAGTCACAACTTCCAGGGACCAGGATGGCGGGATCATGATTCTGCCTCTCATATTGCCTCTCACAGGTTGCTTTTATGAGTCATGGTCAATTTAGAAGTGTGATGGCCCTGCAGGGTTAGCTTGGGGTCTCCTGTAAAGTTGTAGTCAGAAAGCAGCTCAGCCACTTTCCAGGGGTTATCTGGAAGGATTTTTCACTTATATGTTATTTAACTTTTCTTCCATTTCTCTGGATCACGCATCCTCAAACTACGGCCCGCGGGCACATGTGGCCCGCCTGGCCTGGGACATTTATCCAGCCCACTGGGTGTTTTTGCCGCCGCTGCCTGTCCTGCTTAGCAGCCGACTTGTCCCAGGGCCTGTAGTCCAGCCCTCCAATGGTCTGAGGGACAGTGAACTGACCCCCTGTTTAAAAAGTTTGAGGACCTCTGCTCTAGATCCTGAAGTCCTATTTACAATCATAGTCACACAAAATTTTACCACAACAACCCGAATAGGGTAGACATTTTTATATCTTCTTTTATATAAACATTAAGGAAAGAAAGGTCAAGCTTGTCCTCTGAGACACAATCTTGGAAGTGACTTCTGTCCAGGTTACTGTACTGTTAGCATTGATCGAATAGTAATACATTAAACTAGCAGTGACTAATCCAGCCTCTTTTGCCTTAAAAACAACTCATATTTGTCATTCTTGGCTAGAGTATTATGAAAGACCATTTTCAATAGCTTCCTGCTGTCTTTGTGTACCATGCTTACAAAATGCTCCTTTTATTGTTGAAACAGAAATCATATAAAATGTGAAAATATTTGATTTTTTAATTGAATTTTGGTGACTCTAAAGAAAACAACCACATCTTTCAATAGAAAGCCAGTGGACCATATATAAAGTTGTTTTTCCTGATAGAGTAAACATTTGGGGTTGAACTTTATTATTTGTAGAATGCATTGTTTCTGACTACAAGGGTAAGAAATAACATTTGCTGAATGTAGAACTCCAAAACGCAGCTCATCCGCAAACATTGCTAAAAGACGATCAAAAGAAGTCAGAGGCTCCCACTTTAATTCTGCATCCAGTGTTGTAATTTATTTACAGAATTAGACTTGTATTAAATTTTAACAGTCACATTTATTTCACAAGTTCACAAATTCCCCTTAAATTTGTTCAACAGATATTTGTCATCAACTCATTTCCCTTACTGATAAATGCTCTCTTGAACATCTTATCAGCCATGCTTGAGGGAGACAGCTATAGGTTAGAAAAAGCTCGGAGACGTTTTTCCCCATTGGCACACAGGGTTCTCGCTCTCTCTCTCTCAATGGGTTTGGGCATTGGCACAGTGTGTATGTGTGTGTGTTTAATGAATACATTTCTAACTTTTAATATTTGGGAAAGATGGATTCATATAGCCAAAAATTTACATTTGGCTAAATAAGAAGCAATTTATTATCTGATATTGTAAATATATGCTTTATACTTAAGGAAGTCGAAATTCAGAGATATCCCAAAAAATGGTCTAAGGTTAAAGAAGGAAAAAAATCTAATTTTTGCTAGAATCAGGATTCCAACACTGGCCTTTGACTCCAACTCTTTCAAACAGCTCCTTCAACAGTATTCTAGAGATAACATGACCAAAGTGTACAGAAATCTAGCTATTTTCCCAATGTGGCACAGGTAGTGATGACAAAACCAGGGGCAACTGCACAGAAAAAGTGCTTTTTTCTTCTATCCCCACATCTTACCGCTTCTGGCTGGACATTTTTCATAAGTAAGGATCCAGTATTCTGATTTCTTTGTCTGTGGTCCAGCTAACCGTGTCCCCTAGTGAGTAATACAGTAGAACCTCTGTAAGTTGATAACCCAAGGGACTTTAACAAACTGCTCAACATATGGAAGCGGTCAACATAAGGAACTAGGCCTACTGTACTGACAGGTACTTATGGTACCTGTCCAGCCTATGAGAACTAGGTCAGCTGAAGGAGGTGGTCAGTGGAGAGAGGTGGTCAACTATGGAGGTTCTATAATATTTCCATAGCCAATCAGTACCACCTAGTTCCTTTTTACAACTCTGATGTTCTTTGGTGTTTATTAAATTTCAAAATTTTTATCCCATGCAAAAACCATGTCCCAAAAGAACAACATCCTTCATAATTAACCTCCTCTATAGTGTTGGAAAAGGAGCTGACAAAGATCAGGATGCCTCTATGAATATATTTACATCCATTAATTATTTCTTATATAATTACATCTAGTGTATGTGAAGGACTCTCCTGGGCACTAGGAAAATGGTCATGAGCAGACAGACTATTTATTTTCCAAAGGGCTCACTTTCTGGCAGAATAGAAGAGGGATATAATAAAAGATTTATTAAGAAAGTATATTCTTTGTGTAAAGAAGGTAGGGTAATGTGCAAAAGTGTGAGAGCAAGAGTGAGGGGAACAGGAACAGAATACATTTGTGTGGTCAGGGAAGGCCTTGCTTTAGCCGTGTTGCTGGAGACCAGAATGTAACAGGAGTTGCCACCTGTGGTGTGTGACTTGACCATGTGGCCTTTACTTCCCCCATGCTGCTGTGTCTCCCTGTGGTGAGACTGTGGGCTGCAGGGGTCTAGCCCATCACCAAGGAAGAAATATTGTTTAGTTTAAGTAAATCATGGTAATGCCTATGCCAAGTTGTTGCTATGTATGATTTAGGCATTCTTATGTCCATAGCATTAAACAATGGGATGGCAAGAGACATTCATTGAGGACATATTCAGAGGGTTTGTTTTTTCTTTCCTCCATTAATATGAATGGAGGCTCGCCACATGGAGACTCAGCTATGTGAACAGGCCTGTGACTACAAGAAAAGTCGCCTGCAAATCAGATGGGACAGTGGACAGACAGGAAGAAAAACAGTCTCAATAACATCATTAGACACTTAGTCCATTCAAGAAAAGCCTATGCTGAAGTCTGGGCTTTCTACTACAGAAGAATTCAACCCATTCTTGTTCAAATTGTTGTTATCTAAAACACCTAAGTGATGCAAAGTGATCTCATGACCTCTGTGTGTGTGTGTGTGTGTGTGTGTGCATTCTTGTGCACACGTGGAAAGAATTCTCTCAGAGAGACCATTCTTATGTTAGCAGTTTAGTATAAACATTTCTTAAGAAGATAATATGTTATGAGAGAGATCTGGAATTAGAGATGTAGTGGAAAGGGATTGGGATATTTAGACAATGCAAGGTCAATGGAGTTAAATGACTGAGGAAAACGTTAGTAGCTGAGGGGTTGAGGAGGGTGGGTTGTTTTACTCCAACAGCTTAAGACCAGCCCAAGAAATATGTGAAACTCTGTCTCAAAAAAAAAAAAGAAAGAAAAGAAAGAAAGAAAAAGAAAAATGTATTCTGGTCTATAGTTTCTAATGTAGGAAACCATCGATGATATGAAATGTCTCTGTGGGCCAAACAGGGATTCTTTTTCCAAATCAGATCACTTGATTCATGCTTATTTGTAAAACTTCAGCAATTAGTTTCCATTATTTTAGTGGAACTATCATATTCATATTTCTGTTTGTTTAAATTATGCGTGTTAAAATAATAAATTTTATTCAATATATGTGTATACATATATATAGTACACCAGTAATTTTTAATTTTATAAAAGCTCCAAAATGACCAATAACAAATAAATCTACAGATGTCTCTGTTTACAAAAGCTGAGGCCCAGTTCCAAATCATGTTCTATGGCAGCTTTATAGAAGCATTTTAGAAATACCTTCTCCCTCATCCTGTCTGGGAAGCTGTAACATCCTTTTCAGGGTTGCTAACGCTAACCCACATTTGGAAAATAGGGGTATTTATGCCACCTACTGGATGCTTTGGAAAATTGATATCTAGTGCCAGATGACTTCTTTCAAAAATTTATAAAGGTACGCAATCTTGATTTGTATCCAGAGTATTAAGACATCCTTCAAATTCTTTGAAAGCATGAGAAATGCCACTTTGCTATCAAAGTTTAAATGTCCAGATTAGGTTTCTCTTGTGACAGTGGAAGTAGCAGTTAAGAGATAGCAGAAAATCATCCTTATCCCATTTGCAAACATTATGTATATACCTAACACGTTATCCTACTATCTCATGTTACTTTCTCTTTGACTATGTTAGAATGGTCACCTCTGAAGTCCTGTACCTTTAACTTGTGTCATTTTTGATGCAGAGAGGTCAACATGTTTGCTGTGACTAAATAAAATCTCACTTCCTCTGTTGCCGAACTCATCAGGTACATGGGCTTTAAGATTGTATGAGCATTAATTACATCCTACCACCTTGAAGATTCATAGTATAAACCTTTCCCCTATCTCTGTAAAAAAGAGTTCTGTTCCACCAACTCCAAAACAATCAAAAAACATTAATCTTTTCATGGGCCTTTTTGTAAAAATTCAGAAATTGTAAATTCAGATTAGAATTTTTAGATATCATTCATCTTTATTTTAGATAAAGACAACGTAGATATGGTTATATATCAATTAAAACTTTTCCTATGTGAATTCAGATGAAAATGGAGACCACTATCAGGAATGGAAAAGCAAACACCACCTGTACTCCCTAAGAAGTCGGACCAACCAGTGGACACCAGTGTGCACAGAAGGAAGTAAAAGTCACTGGAAACCAAGAAGCAGGGAGGAAGGGGCAAAACCCCACCTAACAGGGACAATGAATGCTAATTGCATGATGGACACACTAATAGCCCTCAATCCAGCACTACAAAATCTATCCATGTAACAAAACATTTGTAACTCTTTAAATTTGAAATTTTCAAAAGAAAATCCTTACTATGTGGAATATGTGAAGAAAATGAAATAAGAAGCCAAAGAAAGATTATCACCTTTTCCTATAAAGACCTGTATCCACAAGTAAAGAACATCTGAAACACAGCAATAAAAAAAAAAACAATTAAAAGATGGACAAACTATCTGCATAGACATTTTTGCAAGTGATGTATACTGATGACAGGTGTACACATGAGAGAGGACCCAAATCATCTGGGCAAATGCAGATGAAGCCACACAGTGATATTACAAGACAAGATTCACTTAATAGAGTGTTTAATTAAAAAAATATTGACAACAGGAAATGATGGTAAGGTACAGAGCCCTTCCCTTATATATTCTTGCAGGGCATGCAAAGGGGGTGGCCATTGTAGAAAACAATATGGTAACTTACCAAAAGGTGAAACAATTACTTATCACATGGTCCCACTGGTATGTTTTTACTCAAATGAAATGAAAACTGATATCAAATGTTCTACACTCTTTTATAACAGCATTATTCATAACCATCAAAAACTGTTTGACCCAAATACTGTTCATTGATGTATACATAGAGACACTTCAGTGTATCTGCACCATGAAATATCAATCAGCCTTAAAAAAAATGAAATGATTGATTTTTCAAAGGATTAAACTTAAATTCATTTTGTTAGGAGAAAGAAGACCGAAGAGCTAAATATTGCTTGATTCTATATATGGACGTTGGGTTTCAAAGCAACTGCCTGTCTCCAAAATATTGGGGTCTCAGGCAGGCAGCTACCTGCATCATCAGCTCTCGCAAGGCTCATGGTTGAAAAATGACCAGACTCTCCAAAATAAGGTATGTGTGAAATAAAGTTTATTGAGAAAAAGAAAGATTTACAAAGTAAAAGTGAGATAAAGGTTTACAGAGCAAGATACCTTCACCATAGACAGAGAAAAGGCACATTTTATACTGCCTGGATCAGGCCTGGTTCAGAGGTGAACTTGGAACCATTGCAGTCTGCACTTAATGTCACATGTGGACCTCCCATGAACCTCTCTGAAAGCCCACTGCAGGGTGCAGACTGCAATGTAGATGCAATCTAATGACATGATTATTAGCGCTAAGCCTGTTCTAGGTCACCATCAATGTTCTATTGTACCTGTTACTAGGCTAGAGAGTTCTACATCCCTCTGTAGTTGGCACACTAAGTTCTAATTTGTAGGTTGGTAAGGGTGCTCCTTCCTCCCCAGGTGTGAGCGATCACTTGGGACCAACTTAAGGTGAGCTGCACCAAGATGGGGGCATGGACGTTTTGCCTTTGTTCTTCCCCAGGAGAGCCAGACTTATATAGCTAAGTGCTTAACATTTATACATAAAGTTATATATATACACATGCATGTATATAGATATAGAAATAACCTCACAGAGAAGGATACAATTCTATACATTTGTCAAAACTAATATAACCCTATGAAGAGTTAATTGTACTATATATAATTTTAAAAAATCAACTAAGATACTTTTTCTTCCATTCTTGTGATAAGAAGAAAAAGTATCCAATGTACACAGCTCTATTGATACCGGATTTCTAACACTGGATTTCCAGGCTCTTGGTCTTGACGATTCGATGAATGAATCGACAGACCACAGAATGAACAGTGGTTTTATTTACAACTCAAAGAACCAAACCTCCTTGCAGGGCAGGATGCAAGTG
>CAUYQV010180127.1:0-34543 GCA_963574575.1 Galagoides demidoff
CAAAACTATTAAGAAAATAGTATAATTGTGATGGATATGTTACCTAGTTCAGTGTAAGCTTTTCACATTGTATATCCAATGTTCAGTACACTGAACCCCATACATATCAATGTACATAGTTAAGATTTAATTTTAAAAAAAGAAAAAGAAAAATAGGACAAAATTGCCTAAGGTGTGTGGCCAGAGAATTATGTGAATCTTATCTGATATATATTATGGAACATAGTTACACCAGTAAAAGAGACATTATTAGCAACATGGAGTATAAGTTAAGAAGCTTTATCAGTCTAAGCAGGAGGTGATAAGACTCTAGGCATAGACCATGGCAATGGACAGAGGAAAAGCAAGTATCAATGCCCTTCTTTTCAGTTTCCCATACCCTGATTATAATCTGTAAATTGGACAATTTTAGAAATTATTTTTTTAATTATTAAATTATACATTAAGCATCAAATCATTCATTTTATGTATTTAATGGATTCTAGAAGTTTGGAAACATTAAGGAACATGGTGTATGAATTAGATTCAAATTATATTTCCCAAGAAGATGAATCTTCCCTATTTCTTTATAAAAGATGAATTTCAACATAACTCATCTTTTTAATGAATGCCCAAACTTGTTGGTTTTCAAACTAGTCCAATTTTAAGCCTTCAGATTTCAACAATGCACAATTTGACATCAACCTCAAGTAAGTATTTCAACAAAAATTCCAAATTGAAATCCAATGAATAATTATGTCCTTACAGCAGCACTGTGTATCACCATCATTATTCATGTGTCTTTACTGTTCTTAATAACAACATAATAACCCAGACTGTCCTAACCCTTTTCAATCCTTAAACTTGTTAATGCTTGAAGGAGAATAATATGTCATATTACATTTCATGGAATCACCTATCAAGAACTTGACAATGGCCAATATATCAACTAGACTATTTACATGATAGAATTTTTCAGTTATATTAATAAAACTACTCCATTTTGTTTGAAAACTTGTGTTTTATAAATGTGACACAATATATTTAATTAAACCCAGTCAACTCTGGTTAGATGAGTACTACGTTAAAACAGTGGAAGATATTTTGTTAAGATATTTTCATCTTATCTTTATCTAAAATAAGCAGGTAAATTATGCATTACCCTACTTTGTAGGTAAGAAAATGAAGGATGAAAAGAAAACTTGTCCACAATCTGACAATAAGAAACAGTAGGGATGGGTGTGGTTTCTACCGTCTTTTCAACAGGAAGTCAATATTTACTTGTTTGCCCTACTCAATGATCATTAGATGTTTCCCTTTCTTTCACACCATGATTTTAAAGTCAAGATTTCTCTAGATCCTTCTTTAATACTTAGCTCCTGTCCTCATAATTCCTTTTCTGTCCATTTTTTCCTATTTTTCTTTTCTGTCTCTATTGCCTGAAATTTAAAAAAAAAAAAAAAGCCTACCAAGCAAAATATAAGTTCTGTTCTAGGTAATCTGTCTGCTACATAAGAAAAATAAACCTCAGCAATGAAAGGACACAATCGGCAACCATAGCTTTCCTGTGGTTGTTTTCATAGACAGCTAAGGTGTCACACTTGGCACCTGATTCCGTGTAGTTCACACTCTCTTTTGTTCCCTGAAATATTAAAGACCATACAGCATTCTTAGAACAGACAAGAGTCACGTGGCCTTTGCCAGAATTTCAGTCCCCACAGTTAGTAGAATGCAGCCCAAGACAGATGTTCTCCTAGAACAGGCAGAAGTATCTTAATTAATACACGTGGAAGAAACACCGCAGCAGTTTTGGCTAATTGTGGTTTTAGTGACCAACCCAGCCACCATTTATCTCTCACTATGCCTATTTTATAATTTATAACACATTATTTTGAAATCCATCTTTCATAATGAAGAAGTAATCAGTTTTTGTTTTTGTTGTGACCAATAATGAAACATGGTTCTCTGGAAGGCCCAGGCTTCAGTATAGGAAAGTGTATCTTCCCTCTCAGTTGCCCAACTGTGGTGAGGACTAAACAGTGAGCCTCCCCTGCTCTCCCAGAGACCAGTTGTCATCAGTAGACAATCCCCTACATCATAGTCCTCATCATCTCTGTATAAATCTAATCTGACTAAATGGTGGCAAATGACAGCCACAAAGGAAACTTGGGACCAAGAGAAACTTCTAGACTATTCTTAAAGCATTTCTGGTGAGAGGAGCCACGAACAATTTTAAGAATACCTTGGCAAGTTGGGAAAATGACCCACTTTGGAACCACCCTGTACTACCTAGCTAGAGTCGCTTTATTATTTTATCATCTCAGAAATGTCAACAGTAGTTCTGTGTCCTTTTGAGAAGTGAGTCATCAGCTCAGTCCTCCCTTTCCTACCTCCACCTGTTAAGTTTGCACAGATTGAAAACCATCTTTTCTCCAGATTCACCTGTATACCAACAATTTTATATTCTCCTGATTTTCTCCTATATATCTTTTCCTTTTTGATTCATTCAATCACTTGCATGCTGACATCAACTTTCTCTACTCAACTAAGTACCCTGAGTGTCTCTTTAACCCAGCAGGAGATCTGGAAGCTGGCCTCATCCGACATAGATGAATGAACGTGGCAGCACAGTGATAGGTGGCTCAGGATCCAGGTGATGTCACGTTCACTCCCAGACCCCCTTTTCTATGGGCTCCATCCACTTCTCAAGAGGCATGAGATGCCATGAAATATTATAATACCCACCAATTGCTAGCTTGCTAGATTTTTACCAATGTATTACTATAAATTTTAGATCACGACATCCATCACCATCCATTTATGTTTCAATCAGAAAAGACTAATTGAATTTGAAAGACTGACTAGAGATTGCTTTAATAGTTCCTGTGGTTCAGAATTCTTTCCATTGCACTCCTGTGGGCATGAATGAACACAAAACCCAGGTTAAAGCAAGGCTGGGCTAGGTTTTACTGCTCAATATTCAGTGTCAAGAGCATCCCTATAGAACTAAGGTGTTTAGTAATTATTACAGAAGCAGATGATGTCAGACTCAACTCTTTTCAGGCCTGACCAGGCCTGACCTGATTTTCTTTGCTTAGTAAAATTAGTCATTCCATAAATATTTAAGGAGCATCAACAATGTATGAGGCACCAGGGAGGAGCTGGATGCAGCAATATTGCTTAGTTATAATATATATTTGCAAGAAATTGAAAATGGGGATGTTAGATGCATTAGCAGTTTACATACTTCTAAGAGAGGCAGAAAGGGAGGACTTCAAAGGTGACCATAGTGATATTCAGCAATGAGGTATGGAACACTTTTTCTAGGCTGAGTTCAAGAACTTAATTGTTAGACTTTATATTAACTCTGGACTGTTTTTTTGCAAAAAAAAGAGAGTGTGATATATAAAACTTAAATAGACTGGGCTATGTTCCCATGGCTGCTGAGGGGCCTCGGCAGGGCACAGCATGAGTGTGTGCTTGTGCTCATACGTGTGTGTGCATGGATGTGTTTGCCCATGCATAGCCCATAAGAAAAGCAAATATGAGCCCTGGTGATGTTGCTCATGCCTATAAACCTAGCACTGTGGGAGGCTGAGGTGGGTGGGCTGCTTGAGCAGCTTGAGCAAAAGTGACATCCTGTCTCTATTAAGAAGAGAAAAGCTAGTTTGGCATAGTGGGCACCTGCAGCCCCAGCTACTGAGGAGGCTGAGGTAGGAGGATCACTTGAACCCAGAAATTTGAGGTTACCATCAGCTATGATGTCACTGTACTCTACACAGGGTGAGGTTTTGTCTTAAAAGAAAACAGAAAAGAAAAGCAAAAATTAGATGTAACAAAACAGGAGTATGCCCTCTAACAGTGATGGAAGTTGAGAAGCTGAGGGAAATCAGTATTGGACACTGGCATTAAGGTTCTCAGCTCCTAGATATAGCCTGGAGGGAAACATTTTAGGCAGAAGTAATAGATTTGAAAATGTGATGTGTATTAGTTAATCTCAATCCCCCCTTCTCTAAGTTAAATCCGAAATGAGGACTATTTGCAAAATAAAAATCAGAGGCACACTCTTGTGGGTTTTATTAACTGTTGGGCTAACAGATCTCAGGGCCTTCATTTGAACCCACCTGCCACCTGTCCTGAGACTTCCAGCCCTTTGGTTAGTGCCAAAGGGGGCATTCCCAGTGGGAGGACACAGGCAGATCTGGAAAGCCAGAATTAGTAATCTCAGAGTTCACCGCAGCCTTATCACCTTCACTTTAGGTATTTAAAAGTAGCAGCAAAACACAAAAGTGGTTTTCCACACGGAACACACCATTAAGGAAAGTCCTTGACCTAGAAACCATGCCGCACTGCAACTGAGCTTAGCTTCTACAGTGCTAATCTAACAGGGCTTCAGTTAGCTTCACAACCAGCCGGCCCTTTGCCTTTCTCCGGAGCGTGGCCTGGCCTGATGGCTTGTTCTCTCAGCTGTGGATAAGCTTCTTGGGAAAGAAGAGATATAATTCTTGAGGCAAGGAAACAAGCTCATAAAGACATAAAAATCAGTTTTAAAAGTGATTTGTTTTACTGTTCATGTCAGTAAAATCTGAAAATAATTTAAAATATCATGGAGAGCATATGTTTTTGGTGCCACAGTGATGTAAGGCTGGGTCCCACTTGCACCCTCTGATCCAAGAGTCCTGAAGGCAGAGACACGAGGGTCAGCAGGGAGCAGAAGCTGTGTATAGAATCACTTCATAGTCTTTTCTATGGTAAAAATTATCATAATGGCATTTACATTTCCAAAATGTTTGCTATAGAATCAAAACCTTTGCCCCACCGTGACAGGAAAGTCAACTTTGATTAAGAAACACTTGCATGAATGGCCAAAGGAGTTTTTTGCCATCAAATTTAACTTTTATTCATTAATAGAATTTTGCACAAAAATAAACCTCAGAGTGGCATTTAAACCACTTAAATCTTTGCTGTCTAGCACTTCCCAGGAACAAACACAAGAGCATGAAGCAAGTCCTATATTTTCACTTTGTTCTTTTTTTTTTTTGGCTGGGGCTGTGTTTGAACCCACCACCTCCAGCATATGGGGCTGACGCCCTATTCCTTTGAGCCACAGGTACCACCCTGCACTTTGTTCTTCATTGAAGTATTTGGCAAAAAAATTTCATTAGTGAAGACTCAGAGGGAAATATCCAGAATAAACAAAGTGGTCTGTGATAACACTGTAACCTCATCATTTCAATATACTTCAACTCCTGGAGGGAAGAGTCAGTCCTACTGGGTTCCCGGTCACAGGAGAAATGCTGCGTGGATACTCTCCCCCCAGGCAGAGCAAATGGCCCATGGGTTTACAAATTCACACTATAAATTATATTGTTAATATGAATATGGAACCTCAGATATGCAGACATAGACAGTTTATCTCAATTTTTCCATGTGGCATGCATATAGGTGACATATATTATTACATAACCTGTTTCCAATTTTACATCGCACTATCATAGTAGCGAATACTTTTTGAAGCCAATGAAGGAAAACCTGAATTTTCTTTGAGCTATATTAAGAAGTAATCATATTTCATGAGGAGGGATGCACAGGCCAGGAATTTATTGGGATACTGGTAGTTTATTCCTGGCTTGCTGTTCAGCAGCTGGATTCTCTGGAGGAATTCATTTTAATTCTGAGCCTCAGTTCTCAGAAGAAAAAAAATAGAAAAAAAAATGAGGCCTGAGCTACATACACAGTACAGTTCATGAGGTAAGAAATGCAACAACCACAAGCTATTTTAATAGCAACATATCATATAGACTAACTTCTATAGCTGTTATTTGACTTGTAAAAGGAACACTGCTGGCGGTCTTTACAAGAAAAAAGAGATAAGACGGTCTTCCTTTGTTCTCTTACTCTCCTTGCTCTCTCTCTCTTTCTTTCTCCCACAGATAGATTTCATTATTTCATTTTAGAGGCAGAAAGTTGAATTCTTGCAACAATGGCACATTTACCTGGCAGAATAGTGAAATTATAGCTAAGTGCAATCAATATATTTAAGATAATCAAGAGAGTATGTACGCATATAATCAAGATCTGCTTCATGAATGCAGCTGGTTCGTTTCCAAGTTTTAAGAAGGCACTAAGGTCCAAGGAGGGCCGCTATTCCCAGAGCCTCGCTTCAGGTACTCAAGTTTGCATGCAGATGTGAGTAGTATAATGTACAGCATCGTATACAGCAAAGAGATGTGAATCCAGACCCCTTGAATGCTATACCTTTTTTGCATAAATTCAAAATTGAGGGGGGTGTACATTTAAAGTAAAGTAGAAAAGTAAGTAAATTTACTTAGATTATTCTTCTTGGGCAAAAAGTGCAGAACTGACAGTGGAAGAAAGGAACAAAGAGAGGCCATCACTGATGTCTCTCAGAGAAAGTGGGGGGGGAGGGGATAAGAAAAGAAAGAGAATACAGAACCTTTGGAGGAAGTGCACCAGAGCCCACAGAGTTATTAGTCAACAAACTAAGTCTGAGCCGTGCTCCCCAAAGTGTGAGCCATAGGTCAGTGGCATTAGCATCACTCGGTGACCGGTTAGCACAGAATCTCAGCGTTGCCCAACCCACCAAATCAGAATCTAATTTTTAACAAGATCTCCAGGCGACTCTCCCAAGGTTAGCATTTGAGCACCTGGGAGTCAGAGGTGCTGACTTTCCCCAGCCCAGGGTCTCATAACCAGATACCTGTTCTCCACAAGCAACCGTGGTCCGTCCACACTGCTTCTTTATTCACCAACAAAAATATGACTCAACTCTCAAGTAAGACCATGATCACTGTCTTAATCCATGCCATGCGCAGACAGCTGTGCCTTCACAGGGGGCACTTTTCCATCAATTATGACAAGAAAAAAATTGCAATGGAAGTGCCAAAGTCACAAATTAACATATAGTTATCATCACCATGCCATGGCAGACCTGTTAACATTAAAACCCCTCTCACGTGAACACCTGCTTTTTGGAATGACGCCTTCTTTGTACACAGCCTTCAGAGAACTTGAGAGCTTTTCTGAATTCAGACAGCCTCTCTAACCATGCTCTGCGTCTGTGAGGCTGGCGATCTATCAGGTAGACTGTTCCTATTCCTTCAGAAGCAGTGCTCTGAGTGACCACAGGGGAGAGAGGCCACCCGTGACTGGATGGTTGGCAGCTTCCAGTGCTGACAGGGAGCTTTAAGATGGCAAGCAGGTGTGAGTGCCAACTCCTGGCAAAATCTGGAAGCGGTTTCATCACCCCCTTTACTGTGCCTTGCCTTCTTCCCGCCCCACTTTTGAGTCTAAGACCCTTGGTCATCCTCCTGTGCTCCAGTGGTTCTGCCGGCCCCTCAGTCTGGCTCAGCCTCCCATTTCTTGTCTCAACTATGGCAATGGGTCCCCCAGACTTCTCCATTCTCTCCACTTCACTTGCTGCTCTTCTAGGAAAAATAAACTCAGAAGGTAACAATTCTTAGCTCACAAATGTTGTGTAACTCCCACTAGCTATAGAAGGGTGTTATGAGTCTTGACGAAAAGGAAAAAGCAATGCTGTCACTCAGGAGCCATCCTGGCACTGGGATATTCTCTTGTACACAAGCAATTTACAGCACACACGCCTGTGGGGAAAGTTCCTCTGAGACCACTGTAAAGGCAGACAAAGGAAGGGCACATCGTGATTTTTCTTAACCAATGACAAAATCATAGTGGCTGTGCCACCCATGAAGCACCCCACACCCTTTCTCTAGGCCAAAATGAGAAACAGCTGGTGCTCTCCCCTCCTTCCAGGCTCCCCTCCTTTAGATAAGCACGGAGACACCCCACCTCTCTGACAGTGTCCAACCTAGAGAATGACCCCCATTCCTTAGACCCTTCCAGGTATCACCCGGGCAGAACCCCACTTCCGTGACACACTTCCTCCAGCCCCTCCTACCAGACCCCCCCAGCCCAGGTGCTCCTAGTGTGTGTTAGTCTCAGGCTACCATGTGCAGCAGGGAAATTCCCTTAACTGACCGACGTGTTCTGGTGGTTTGGGCTGAAGGGCAACAACAGTGCTGTGGATGTTGAATGCCCCCCTGCCATGTCCTAACAGTCAGTCTCAAGTCCAGGCCATTAAACAGCTCGTATTTCCCTAAACAGGGGCTGTATTTTCACAGCTCTGGGCTGAGCTGTAATCTCAACTCGAGTTTTTTTTCCCTTCTAACTCCCAAATATTAAAACCTTGTACAAACAGGGTTCTCTGACTTCTCCAGTCAAATCCTATCACTTTCTCCTCAGTATTTTGTTTATACTTTATTTTGACAGTTGCTCTATTTTATCCTACATGACAGTTATTTATGTAATTTTTGTCTTTACCAATTCCAGAAGTTCCTTGAGAATTCCAGTGATACCCATCTCTCACTTTTCCCCAGACACTTCCCAGCTGTCTGCCTAGTATATAACAACATTTTAATAAATATTTGCTGAATTAAATCTGGAAATGAAGTTTCAAACTGCTGAAGTTTGAAAATTTTGAGAGGAGTATGTGAATTAATTTAACATCTTAGCTTAACTATTTAAAGCTTTCAATCTATGTTATAGTAGCTAACGTAAGCTTTATTGAATTTAAAATGTCAACTTATCAACTATTCATTGCCTGATACAATTCATTTCACTTGCCTCACCCTAAATATATTTCTTTATTATTTTTAATTCATTAAGCATCAAAACTGATGTAAGAATTTATTAAGCACACAGGCTGGCCTTCAGAATTTTCTTCAAATAAATGTTGACTTTTTCACCTTCCTTAATCAGATTGTATTTTTGACATGATATTGGAAAATATAAACTGAATTCATGAGTCCCAACATATTATCAAGTAACTAAAATCATGATCAAAATCAAAGGTATTGGAGGGTAAATGAGAAAAAAATACTGCTGAAAAAGAGAGAAATAAGGCAATGTCTCATAAACCAATTTATAATTTTTTATTATTTTAGAAAAAAATAAAACTTTTTTCCTAAAATAGTAAAACAAATTATACAGCCCTCTCCTGTAGTTTTTGAATAGCCTTAGTTAAATTTTCTAAATTTTAAATATAAAATCTGTGATAACGATCACAGTTGCATGTCACATATGTTTAGGCTTCTAGATACATGGCTTGGAGACTCAATAGCACGGTATTTCCAGTACTGGACCCAGCGTTGGAGGTTTAAATCAGGTTCTGTCATCTGCCTTCTGTGTCTCCTTTGGTAAATTACTTACTCACCCCAGGCCTCAATTTCCTCATCTGAAAAATGGTGATGACAGCAGTACCTAACTTGGTTATTTACTCTGAGGATTAAGTTAACACACATAAACCCCCTGCAAACCATTTGTAACACATGCAGACAACCCGGCTCACGTAAGTGGAAGAGCAGCGTTAGCCATCACCACTCTAATTCACCTTCCAGAGCACAAGCTTCACTTCATCCTGGCTTATTCCTTCAGATCTGATCATGATGCTCATGTTTGAAAATCATCCAAAGTCTCCCTGTTTCTGGAGGGATCAAGGATCAAGTTCAGTGGCATTCTCATGCCATTTAATCCTGTTTACTCTCAGCTGCTGACAATCATGGTTTTTATTTTAATGCAGATACTTAAGGACAGATTGAAAGGTTGGTTTTTGTTCCACACATCCCTGTTCCGACCGGCCTAGACCATTTTGATCATTGCCTTTTATTGCCGTGATTGCCTTCTGCTAGGAATGTAAGTTCTCGATTCTATTTCTCCAGACTCTCACTGCCCACCTCTTCTTCCCTCCGTGTTGAGCACTCGGTTGTTCTTAGTTGCATTCTCTGGCTCTATCGTCTAAGTTGCTTCATTTCCTTTATTTTCTACTTTCTTTATGTCTCTGAATGGTCCCTCTAATGCCAGCAGTTCTGGGTCACTCATTCACCTACCTTGTCTCCTAACCCACAAACTGATGCTCAGTTATCCCTTAACTGCTCCTTTCTCTATTTGACGTTGCTTGCTTTTCTAAGATACAGTGATAATAAAAAAATATGTGCTAGCTCTTCATTTGTCTGTGCCCAAATACAGGCCAGGCGCTCCTGACCATGGCTTTCAACGACATCCACAATGTGGACGCTTTAATTTTTGGTTGCCTCCCTGTGTGAACAAACCTGAGATGCCCTGGGAGTTTCAGTAGCATCACTGAACCCATCCTGTGTTCATAATGATTTATTTTATTGTTATTCAATAAAGATTTCATTAACATTTACTACGTCTCATATACTGTGTCAGTTATGGGGAATATAGAGCAATTTCAAATGTAAGAAATTTGAGATTATAAGGGGTTTTTAAGCAGTTGGGATGAAGCAAGAACGTTACAAATTCTATTTTATCATAGAATAGTTTAATATAGTGAAGCAAGAGTAGATGAAACACTGTGTAAGGAAAGACAAAATACAAAGTGATTCAAAGATATAATAATAAATGCTGATGATATATTCAAACTTGGGTTATTTTTAAATCATCAAGTTGTAAGTGAATTGATCATGAAATAAGATCATCTGAAAACCACAATTCTCCCAGCAAGATAATTGAGAGTAAAAATTAGACATTGGGTTTTATAAGCTTATGGATAGCATTTAATAATTGAGAAAGAAGTATTAGTTTAGTTAGATTTATTAAATGTATTAAATTATGCCTTTCTCCTATTTGGATAAACTATGCCAACGACTTTTTAGTTTTAGAGACTTTTTTAGTTGGGTATTTAAAAGTTTTCATAACCTTTTTGAAAAGCACATATCATTTAGACCTTATAAATGTGCATCCCCACAACTGGATATGAAATGTCAACGTTTTCCTAGGAATGATGTTTCAAGGAAACTTGCAAAACAAAATTCTGACTTAGAATCTGGGGGCCAAGTCCATCCACCCATGAAGAACCACCCGCTTTGTAAGAAGCCCAGGAATTTAATCCCATCTTGGAGCAGGGCCTGCTTCCTCTTCTTAGAGACAACAAAGGAACAGAGAAACAAAAGAGGCAACAGAGCCCAGGCACATCGCTGCCATCACAGCACACAACCAGGGAGATAGGACGCTGTAAACCGTACCCAGAGAGCATCTCCGAGCCCAGACGCATTACTGAGACTGCTTCATCTGCTAGCAGGGCCAGTTCATCCTATAAGGGTGCACGTGAATCTCTCTAGACTATAAATGTCTTAACACAATAACTAAGAAAAAGACATGAAGGCTATGTTAACCAGTAGGATGAAAGTATTTCAAATTGTATACAGAAACAGTACACTGTACCCTATTATCATATTAATGTACACAGCTATGATTTAATAAGAAAAAAATTTTTAAAAAAGCAATTTCAGAAAAAAAAAGAATACAACGAATTTCCTTTTAGAAGGCATCTTCTCTACTCTAATTCTTCTTTCTCTTCTGGCAACTAAAAGGTATTATTTTCCTTTTCTTCCTTACTTTCATGTGTTTCTTTCTTTTCGGTGACAAGCCTCCCAAGGGCATGCTTTGCCTTTAGGGAGGATACACAGAGTTGTGTATTCGAGATCTGTTATTCTTTTTGTGTTTTCTTCTTTTTAGCACGTTCCTACTCTGTCTCCCGTCCTGGCTCTGGGCGTAGCATCTTCATTAATGTTAATCTTTCCTGTTCTACACAGTGAAGTCACCACAGGCCCTGCACAGGCCTTGAGAGCAAATCCCACAGACCCTCCCTGTCCAAGGCTGGATGAGGAATCACTGGGGAGAATTAGTTCTCAGTGTTTTCATCACATATAAAATTAGGAATGATTAAATTTTTGTCAAACTTGGCCAAATACCAAATATGTAAAAAAAAAAAAAATCATTTCTCTTAACATTTTGTTGAAAAATTGCTTTCTGACTTGGATTTAATTTTTAAAAAAAATTGAATGATGAAGGAATTACGAATTTCTAATGGACTAGTCTAAGGCTCTGCCTTTAAGACTTGACAACTTGGCAAATTTTGTTTTAATCCAAATTATTTGTAAGGAGAGAAAAACATGTTGTTTTCTAGAATCTGATAACATAAGATCTTAAAAAGAATTTTGTGTTGCTTTTTTAATTTAACATTACATTTTAAAAAATGAAGAAGTCAATTATTTTAAAGAAAAAAAATAATGGTGAACATATAGAGCAATCGGTTTTGAGGAACTGATTTAACCCCGGGATGAGGTTTCAGCAACCCCTCTGCGTATGTCACGGCCAACATTTATATATTACCAATATAAAACAGTATTTTTATATTTTTATAAGAAGTCAGGCAGGACAATACACATATCACAGTCTCCAGAAGTGCAATTCACCCTCCCTATTCCTATTACCCATATCCGAGTGACCGCATGTATTCAGTAAGGGAATTAAGGGGAAGGAAAGTGTGATGGGCCAAATTGTGTGTCCCCCCCTAATAAAGACGGGTTGCAGTCCCAACCCTCATTACCTGAGAATATGACTTTATATGGAAATAAGACCTTTACAGAGGTAAATGAGTTACATGAGGTCATCAGGATGGGATTTCCAATGGGAAATTTGGACAAAGAGAAATTTGGAAAATTTCCAATGGGAAATTTGGATAAAGAGATAGACACTCATGCCAGGAGAATAGTACACAGACACAAGTGCAGAAGTTGGGGTTAAGACCACACGAATATGATGATTTGCAAAAGAAGGGATGCCAAGGATTAGGAAGGATCAATGAGCACCCTTAAAGTCTCAGAGGAGGTGAAGAAAAGTGTCTCCCCTCCAGATTTTCAAGGCAGCAAGGTCCTGCAGACACCTTGACTTGTCAGCCTCCAGCACTATGAGAGAAAACATTTTGTTTTTAAACTACCCAGTGCTTGGTACGTTGTTAGGGAAGACCTAGGAATACAGAGGGTCATGAGACAGTTGGTGATTGTTTGGCAAATTACAGAAGGATTCCTGATCAGCAAGCAAAGGAATTTAAAAGAATGGCTGAGAAAATTGTGCTAACAACATAAGAATTTGCTTCTTTAGTTTAAGCTCACATCAGTAACTGCCTCACCCGAGACTTTGTGTGTGAACACTCGGCACTGATCCGATGCTGTAATGTTCAGCTCCTGAAAAACAGCACCAAGTTAGCCTTGCCATGGCGTTGGTTAAGTTCTACACAGAACATCCCAGACTGTGACGGGGCTTCCCGCATCAGAGTCCCTTAGGAGAAGCCTTAAGATTCAGATTTCTAGGGCTCGTCCCAAATCTACTGACTCAGACAAAATCTAAAGGTGAAGCAACTTGTTCCGTTGGATAAGAAATCCTGAGGGCGGGGTGTTCTATTGAATTAAACCGTCTAAAGTCATTTTTACTACTCTTGAATACCAATCTGAATAATCTTTGTACACAGTGAGTTTGAGAACCACTGTTCTGTGTTTACGTGACTGTTCTCACAACCTTTCCTTCTGATGGTGGTAAAGTTAAAATCGTTGAGCTAAATGTACAGCAACATCAGTTTCTGCAGTATAGGCAAAGCAGGATCATTTCAAGGTCATGCAGCGAGAGTGTTTATGCAGTGTGGGAGGAACCTCTTATTCCTTCTCATGAATAACGCAAACTGCAAGGCAAGCAATGGAAACACCAGAAATCATAAGTAAGCAAATCTGTTCCTTAAATGTTCTCCTTTCATAGCCTTGTCTAAATCAAGGTACTTCTTTAAAGCTCCTACACATGGAATTTTTTATGCACCTGTGCTTACCACCGCTACCACCGCTATAATACTGATTCGGGGCAGAGCCTGAGCTTTTGCTCTTAACGTCTAAAAAAATCTATCACATGGCGTAGACACATTAAAAGCCCAATAAATTTCTGTTGCCTCATTATAAGGAGAAAAATCTGATACTTGAATGCTCTTGGAATAAAATAGGACGATGAGTTGGGCGCTCTGGTGATGGAGATAACATTTTCTTTTTCTGAATTGCAACCTCAATTGGAATGGAGATGAGTCATTGGGTCAATGGTCACATTGTCAATTTGTAGCTCTCTGCCAACACTTTAAAATAACTTTTAAAATGATAACCTGCATTTTATTAGGCAAGATTGATGACTTGGAGGAGAAATCTATAATTGATTACATTCTATTATATAACCAATCTCTATTACTCAGACAAGTGAAAGTACCGTTACAAGTGGATAAATACTGTCTCAGAAATGAAGACAAATTACTGTAAATGCATAGAGGTGAAATTGTGATGTAATGAGCAATGTCTAATCAATTAGGCATGTCATTATAAGCCTGATAAGAAGTCTGGAAAATAATTGTTTGATTTTTTTTTTTAACATGCCACATAGTAACAAAATGTTTTAACTTTCACATGGGCAAAATCTTGCGTTCTTAAAATAGTTACCGAACACATTTTGCATTTTTTTTCTTATGATTAAAAAAAGAAAACATTCAGGAAGGCCCCGCAGCTCACCATTTCCAGTGTTTTATATTTAAGAACACCCAAACTACGAAAGTCAGAGCACACACAGGGCTACTAAATTGAGTTTCCGTCCCTCAGCTCCTTTATTTCGCTTTTCATTTGTTCTTTAATCATTCATTCCTTCGACCGACTTTTTTCTTTTTTTAATCTAGGTACTGCTTCAGTTGAACAGAGCCGGGAGTTTGGAATTAGCAAGGGTACTTTCAGGAAGGTGGATTTCTACGGCTGCTCTTAACCCACAATTTGAATATAGAACACTGTTTGGCCTGAAAAGGAGAAGGTGCCTCCAGCCTGCAGCTGGCATGGAACTCAGCAGTAGAAAGGGGGGAGGATGCAGAGGGCGGGGAGAGGAGGGAAATTGGGATGTCTTGGAGGCAGTCCTCCGTCCTCTTTGGTGAAGGGCTGGACTGCCTAGGTCTTCATAACTACATGTGCTAACACTGAGCGCTGACACTTACATAATGTGTTGATACTAAGTAACAAAACAAATTTTACTTGGTCCTGTGATTCTGGATTGAAGGATAAGAAAAGATACAGTCTGATACGGTATTGCTGGCTGTCCTCATTTGAATTGTCACAGGTCAGTCCAAAATACCCCTCCCTTCGAAGGTTCCTGGTACCTTCTAAGCCTTTCATTTCAGTCAGTGAGGGAAGGGAGTTGATCAGAGGAGTTATTTGTAGAATCCTGCACAACAGGCCATGGTCCCCTCCTCACTTCTTACAATGTTGCACACACTATGTCCACATGACTGTTTTATGAGTCTTTTACACCTTAAATTAAACTCAAAGTTGGAATATTTCTACTTATTTCTAATTTTAGTTTGTGTTATTATCATTATTATTATTATTATTTTGAGACAGAGTCTCACTATGTCACCCTCAGCAGAGTGCGGTGGCGTTACAGCTCACAGCAAGTACAAAATCTTGGGCTTAAGGGATTCTCTTGCTTCAGCTCCCAAGCAGCTGGGACTACAGGTGCCCTCCACAATGCCTGGCTATTTTTGTTGTTGTAGTTGTTATTGTTGTTTGGCAGGCCCGGGCTGGGTTCAAACCCTACCAGCACCTGTGCATGTGGCCAGCACCCTCGCCACTGAACTTCAGGCACCAAGCCAGCTTATGTTACTTTTATGAAAATTTTGCTGCTTAGAGTATAAAATCAGCATCCAATTAGGCACATAAAGAATAAAAAAAAACCCTGATCTGATAAGGGCCTGAATTGTGAGGACTGGGCAGGGCTCGTCCCATTGTTCTAGTGCACAGACACCCCACATCCCGAAAACGAGGGCCATCAAAGGCCAAAGCAGAGTGTTTGTTCCTTCTTTTTCTTGTTTTGTTTTTTTGCATTATTCATGCATGGAACAAATACTCCTAGTTTATGGGTCAGGACATTTGGAATGTTTTCTTCTTCTGGCTTCGTTGTCATTTGCCTCATCACAGTCTCTGAACCTCTCTTGACTTCCTTTTGTTCTATTCGACATGAATAACAGCCTGGTAGCCTTTGCTCATCAGTCTGTAGGCTGTCAGGCCTGGGAGACATCATCTGAGTCTCACGGTTTGAAGGTGAGGGGGCTACATGATTTACAACTCTTTACAGAGACAAGGGATGTAGATCTTGAATGCAAATCCTATTTTTCTCTTTAGTAAAACCGGAAAACATTTCTTCCACTCAATTTGTTCCCACTGTAAGTTTAAAAGTAATTATCTGCCATACACACTATATTTTATTTTTGGCCTATGGCCCCTTGACCAGAAGCATTTGGAGACTCTCTTATGGTTTGCCCTGTTTAGACAATCCCTTATGCGACTTCTGAGGACTTCAGATGAATCAGATACAGAGATCCTGGGATCTGTTGGTGCTCAGGAAACAATATTCCAAAGCTCAGCTCTTTGACAAAGCTGAGTGCTTTGACCTGGACACGCAGCCTTAAAACCACAGTGTGACTTCTCCTGTCCCATCTCTCACCCTCTGGCTCTCCTGAAGCACAGCAAAGAACTGCCTCTGAAGTTTCCCTTATCTGACTAACGGAAACTCCCCCCCAAAGAACCTCCTTCCTAGAATCTATATTGACAAGCGAAGATTAAATTGAGGAGGAAAGGAGACTAAAGGTCAGCCCTCCAGGCCACCACGCCCAGACAGGCTTTCCGCCTATTTTGCTGAGGGCTACTGCTGGGGAGACCTTATCTGCACAAAAAGATGACCTTTGTTCCCCGTATACTTCCCCCACCCACACTCCCAAAGCTGGTCACCACCAGCCTCTAGGAGCCTTGAAACCCTTATTCCTGGTTTCTTTTTTTTGTAGCTCAAAATTATTTCTTTGAGTCTCATATTTTGTGATATTCTCACACAATGCCCATAATAAATTTGTACACCTTTCTCTTGTTTATCTACTACCAAGTTATAATGTTTATTCCAGAGATCAAACCTTTAGAAGGTGAAAGAAAAGATACCTTCAGCCCAATAAATCTTAGATGAGAAGAAAACACAGTATTGATTTTATAGTTTTCTTCAGGGATGTTTCCAGTTACTTAAAATGGGGTGCACAAAATGTCTCTGTGCAAAATCACGTTTTACATCTGTTGCGTGTTCGTAAGAGTACATGTTAGCCTTGGAGAATGACTGAACGTTCAGTCGGGGAACACTGGGGTTGGGAGCTCATGTACTGAATCTTTAGTAAGAAGCAGCCACATACATGACCTGACATGTTGGCATAAAACTTTGAGGTAACTATCTTCACTGTATCTAAAAGATGAGGGAAATAGGACCAAGAGAAATTAACCAACTAGGTGGCACTGGTTGTGTCAAAGTTGGTATTTGGATCCAAGAGGGTGAAACACAGATGTTACCTTCCATTATAAAGTAGCCATCACTGACGAAATCTGGTCAGTTATAACACGGCAGTGCAGAAAGTTTTGTTTTGTTTTGTTTTGTTTTTTTTGAGACAGAGCCTCAGGCTGTCCCCCTGGGTAGAGTGCTGTGGCTTCACAGCTCACAGCAACCTCCAACTCCTGGGCTCAAGTGAGTCTCCTGCCCCAGCCTCCCAAGTAGCTGAGACAGGCACCCACCACAACACCTGGCTATTTTTTGGTTGCAGCTGTCATTGTTATTTGGCAGACCCAGGCTGGATTCGAACCTGCCACCTTAGGTGTATGTGGCTGGTGCCTTAGCCACTTGAGCCACAGGCGCTGAGCCAGCACAGACAGTTTTAATGTTTCCATGTCTGAATTCTATATAGCAGAGAAAGGGGCAGGTTTGAACCTCAGCACTTGCCATGGACATAGGGAGCCTGGGGGGAGGCTCATCCTGAGGACCATGGGTGGAGAAGCAACAGCCCCACATTCACCAGCATTAAGTTTCTAGTAAATTTCCCTAATGGATCCGATGCAGTATAATTACAAATGAGTGGAGGTTTATAAGCTTCAAACAAAAACAAGCATGCTTTCAAGGGAGCTCCGTCTGCACTTGAGTGAGGGCAGCAGGTGGATCGCTCTCATCGCGGACACCAAGTATGTTTGCTGGTGCCTGAGTATGTTATCACAGGCACCAGGAACACTCTCCTGCTTCCGGATGTTTCAAAGCAATAAACTCAAGACTGTTATTGCTTAGTTCTGTGGGGATCAGTAACTGATGTCATGGATATTTTTGCCTAAAGTGTCGGCATGAGGAAGAGGGAACCTGAAAACCACAGGTTTTGCCTCATTCACAGCATTCTCTACTGTCAACATGATCAGAAGTGAAAGGGGCCAGAGAGGCCACTGAGTCCAGCTTTTTCTTTCACACTTCTAGAAAAAAGGAAATTCTCCTTTTACCCTCATGACTCGTTTCAACCTTACTGACAAAGTCGTTCTTTTAAAGCTGTATTTTATTTCACCTTTTTAGGCAAGCCAAACCCAAGAATAATTGCGTAGGGATTTTGCTTTGCTGGAGGAGAACTTCCATTGTAATGAGAAAGAGCTGATTTTATGGGAGGAGATAACATTGGCAAAGAAAATGATAAATAGCAGGCCTGTGATCTGGCTTCTGAACTATGGGTGACTTGCTAGGTGTGTTGATAAACACCCCCTGAGGACAGCAGCTTCCTTCTCTTAAAAATGGAAAAATTAATTTCACCTTTTTTCATACCTACTTTCTCCAGCAGACTGATCACATCAGAAAAGGCACTTCATTTTTTCCCTTTATTTCTGTGTTCATAGCTCTTGAGAAAGCATTGAACCAGCTGGTTTGGTACATAATTGGAAGTGAATGGTACATAGGAATGTTTAAAAAAAGTGATCCCCTTCCTCCAGAGGTCGTAGTCATAGAAACCCGCTAATACCTTTAAATAAAATATATCCATTCTTTCAAAGGAAAACTTGAACGCCATCCATAAAAATAAATATTTTATGAGCTAACGTATGTTGGCTTGGAGATAGTTTCCTTTGCCACAGTAATATTTTACTTTCCCTTTTATCCTGGATAAAGAAGTCTTAATTTGATGGTTATCATAGTCTCGCTCAATAGCTAGTAATGGTTCTACCTGCTTCTTTAACTCATCTTTGAAAGGCTCGAGATTAATTTTTACTTATTAGGATAAAAATGTCACATTCACTATCAGTATAATCACTGAATGCTGCGTTAATCAATCACATGTGTCTTATTCAGCCATTTCAGTTTGTTGTGGCATCTGCTACTTAGTCAAGAAAGAAAATGTCTATACCTAGACACAGAGAATACGGAATTAAAGAAATTACTCCTTGTCGAGGTCTTGGAGAGAGAGTCCACAACTCCAAGGGCTGCCATTCCCATCACGTGCCATAGGAATGGTTCCCTTAAGGGACATGAGCAGACCCGACAAGGCCATCATGACAGCCTTGGCGAGAAAGTCTCTCTGACGGATCAGCTAAAAAACAATCCCATGGACAGTGCAAAAAATGGATGAACAGCCAGTAGCAACCCCCCCAATTTTTTTTTCCTTTTCTTTTGGTAATTCAAAAATCAAAGTCCCCCAAAATAGAACACAGAGATATTGACCCAGTTCCTACTGGGTGAATGTGCATCCAGGCCTGACCAGAATAGGAGATTTCTGTGATGGATAAAGAGGCCGAACTTCTTGAGATAAAAGCTCAAAGATATGGAAGTGTCCAAGAAATACAGAAGGATGGGGAGACAGGGAACGGTGGGAGAGAGCGGTGGGAAAGGAGGAAGGAGAGGGGCAGTGAGGCTGGCAACGTGCCTCTGGCTGCTTGGCCCCCAGCTAGTCAGTCAGCTCATGTGACTCCTGAAGCCTTCCCTGGCTCTGCTCAGAGTCCTCAGCTACAGACTTAAGCCTGCCTCCAGAAAATAATAACGGATATTTGCCCCTTCATTCCCCAGTGTGTTCCCAGTCTCCTCTCTTGTGCCCCGTCCACCTTGCTACCCTCTGCATCAGTGACTCCCTGGGCAGCTGCCCAGCCACTCGGCCCAGCTGCTGTCCACCTTGCCTTCCTCACAGGGAGCTGCTGCCAGTTCTCTTCCCTCCTCTTAGTGGCTTCAGCTCCACCTTCGTCTACTGAAACTCACCGGCTCCTAGAACCCTACCACAGCAGGCCCCTCCTCCAAAAAGTCTTCTCCATGCCCTTCACTCAGAAATCCCTCTTCATTTGTTCCTCTCTTCTCTCAGTACACTGAAAAACTCCCTCACACCATCCTCTCCTTCCTGCCTTCACTGCTTCACTATTGCCCAGCTCCCTCTGCTATGTGTCTGAGCTTCTTAAAGGCAGAGCTGTGTCTCAATCACGGTTTTAGCATAGGTGAGGCACATGGTAGCTACATTATAATAAAGTATTGGTAGGGTTTAAAATGCCTGGTCTATGCCAGGCTTCATGCAAAGTCTTTCACAGTGAAATACAGACTTTCTCAGTCTCTTTTTGCAGTAAAGATGGTAAGCTTCAGGGTGGCTCCTGTGGCTCAAGGAGTAGTGCACCTGCCCCATATGCTGGAGGTGGCAGGTTCAAACCTAGCCGCAGCCAAAAACAAAAACAAACAAAAAAAGGTGATAAACTTCAGAAATGTAATTTCATAAAATTAAAAAGCTAGTGTCACAACCAGAATCCTAGCACAAGTGGTCTAAAGGCCATCACCCTTCCATGACTTTATCCTGTTTTATTTTATTTTTTTTCTCTGACAAGAGAAAATAAGAGTCAATTAAAGCAGAAAACTGCTAATATTATCCTAATAGACATTCCTGACCATAGCCACACGAAGCTGCATGTGTGAAACCAAGCACAGACTGGTTCCTCAGTGAGGCTCCTGGAACCCTAAGCACCTGTCTGTGGTAGAGCGAGGTGCTGTTTTATTCTGAATAATGAAACTGAGTTATAACAAAATGTTTTATTTATTAAATATTCTCTGTGTTAGAAGGCAGAGAGCTGGACTATTGTCATTTCTTCTAGCTCCTTAATGTGCTGACCTGGTTGTCTAGCAGCCAAACAGTAGAAGCTAATTGGCCATCCAAAAATAGGGCAGTCCAGTGATTCCCAAACTTTCTCAATAGCCTCCAGGCCAAAGGAATAGATAATAGCTATAATTATTACTTAATTATGTTCAAGCAACTTAGTAAGGGTTAACATCCTAACAACTTAGCAGCCCATTTAAAAAATACAATAATCTTTTTATTTAATTCTTCACTCGCCATAATTAGTAATGGGATGTGTGCTCCTACAGGGCACTGCACAGCTTCTTAAACCTTGGACACGGTTGCACCCTCATTTCTGGTTACTCCTTCATTTTTCACGCAGAACTTTGTTTTGATCACATTAATTGCCAGAAACAGCCAGGTCTGCAAAGATGGGACATCAGCCCAAAGAAGACAGGACGATGTCATGTAAATGCTACGAACTATTCCAGGCTAGTCATTTACAAAGTGATCAGAGATGTTGAATATTGCTGTGCTTCTTTCAAAAATGTAGAATAGCCTGGAGCATCAACATGAGTTCTCTGTGACACCTCGGGGCACCTCCCTGCATAGTTTATGAAGCATGGTTATAATTACAGTACTTACTGTATGCAAATAACTTTATAGTTTTTTCTAAATTCTCAGTTAAGTTTTAAATTTATTTATGAAAGCATGATTAACACAGAGGCCATATAAATCATGAATGTGATCGCTAGATACATTTTTAGAAAGTGAACACACCCATGTAACTATCAACCAGATGAGGGTTTTTCACGCCCCAAATCCGTCACTGCTCGCCTCCCCTCAAAGTTAACCATTACCCTGACTTCCAACACCATAGATGAGATCCATAAATAGAGAAGTATTGGTTATGAATACGTGGCAGTCTTTTGAAATGGCCATTTTTGAGTTGCAGTGGGGATTGCTGCAGGGGGTTGTTTTCTGACTTCCTTTCCCTGCCCCCTCTGCATTGTGAGGCAGCTGTAAAGGCTAATGAATTAATTCCAAATTGGTCTAAATGTTCAGGTGTAGACGTCTTACCCAAACCTAAACCAGTCACTCCGGGGCATTCCCTACACAGAGAGGTAAATGACCTAAGATGAGGTCATTTCTCTGATGGCTCAATCAGAGAAAAGTCCCAGAAATTTCCTCTTTTCTTTTCTTTTATTCTTTTCTTTCTTTTCTCCTTCCTTTTCTTTTTAAAATAACATGACACTCTCTGAGCTGGACAAGACAGCAGATAACCCTAGCAATTTCTGGAAGCAGTTTGCAAATGGAAACAGAGTTACGCTCAGGCCGGAGCCAACATCACAGAAGGCAGATTGGCAAAAAGGAAAACAAACAAAAACAAAACATGTTCCCTGCTATCATCTTAGAACGTTGACTATGAGTGGACCCACATCAATGTGAACCAGCAAATTCCCATGTCAGGGAAGTCAGTTTGAATTTGGGTTTTCATTAACTTACATGCTCATTACATCATAAGATCAGATAAACATCAGCTAACTGGCAGAAGATTCAACATTATAGAGCAGCCCATCTCTCAGTGTAGGAAAAAACAAAAACAAAACAAACAAACAAAAAAAACTAGAGTATAATTTTCCCAAAAGCGAAGAGAAAGGAACTAAAATTTCCACTTGAGAGAAAACTCAGCCACGCCAGCTTTTGTTATAATCACTTCATATTTCTAGGGCTCAGTGATTAGCCCTCCACTCAGACCTCTTGCAAAAAAAGGAGATTTAAACATGCTAACAAAAATTGGGGTGACTCTTGATGGTTTGAAATTATTCTGTTTAGTGTAACTTTCCAGTTGCAATAGACAAATCTTCTCTTTTAATGGAGTTGAATTTTCAAGGCAATTTTTTTTTCTGTCCTTATCTTGCTAATGAAGTTTTCCACTTCCTTCTAATCCGTGTAGAATGGAGATATTTGATGTGGCATTTCCTTGACATTTCTGTCCTCCTATAATCACACTCTTTAATTGTTTCAGCCTCATCTACATAGTGGAGCTGACATCTTATCTGAGCTTCTGATTTTAATCATGACTCCACGGGGCCAGAAGTGTCAGTAAACAGCATCCAAAAAACACCGATAGCAAAGACATTTTTTTGCCAATGCTTTCTAAAAAATGAGGTCATTTGCTGCAATAAAATTTTAAAAAAAAAATGAAGGGATAGGTTTTAAATCAAATACCAAATGGGTTATCTAAACCTTAAAATAGGATAAATATAACACCAGACTAGGAATGCATCTCTTATATTAGGGTACTGCCGGCATTGCATCTGAATTGTTAGGCATTTGTGGAAAACAATGATAATTCTAGTAAATGTCAGATCTACTTTCAGAGTATCTCTGTCCAAATAAATAAATTACCTCTTGTCAGGCCAGCAAGGACTACTGGGGAACCAGAAGCACAGCAGTTGTGCTAATGGATGAAGCTCCCTGGGGAATATTCGTTCCCCTGGTTCTGCAGAGGCTGGCTCTTCTTCTGTGCCATCAGAACACACCTGTCTCAGAGTGGCAGAGACTGTCCTGGTGAAATGGCTGGTGTGTAGTGGAATTCCAAACAGAGCAATCACAGCAGAGAACCGAAGGAAAAATGGTCAACGGAGTAGTTGGAGGCAAATTTCCAGAGAAGAAAACTTGTCCCATTAAACCCTGCTTTCTTAAGGAGGGAATAAAAAAAGGACCTGTCCAGCAGAAGTGTGAGCTCTGCGGCCGGAGCTCCTGCTCAGAGCCCCTCTGGGACAATCCCCAGCTGCGTGGCCTTCAACACGGTACTTCCCTGTTCAGTCTTTCAGCTTTCTCAAGTATAAAAAGTTAGGGCCCTAATTAGGGCCTGTTTCCTGGGTGTAGTTGTGAACATTCTGCATTAAATAACTTAATATTTATAAAGTGCTTTGAACAATATTAAGTATTAAACATGAGGATGATAAATAAATAAATAGGACCGACATTTACTGTAGCTATTTAGTGCCATCCATGTTAATTGTTCCCAGAAAGGGTAAAGAAAAGGATGTTTTACTTTTATAAATATCACTTAATTTCCCTGAACAACCTTGAAGAGAGAGTATTATTATCAGCATTTTACAGAAGGGAGAACTGGGAACAGAGAGTTTCAGTCTCTCCCCCCTCCGTCCCCGATGGTACACTGGGTGTCAAGGGCCCTATTCCTCCCTTCCTTTGTGTGGTAGGCTGGTTTGTCTGTTTTCCAATTGTACAGCCTTCTATCTAGAAGCTGGAACAGGGTGGTACAAGGCTGTTGTTGCAGTAGAAAGGTGAAACCAATAAGGCTGGAGGCAGAGGGGACCGTCTCTCGCATTTCTATGATTACAGTCAAGTTGGTCAACACCAAGGAAAAACTAGGAAAGAAGCTTTACGTAGAACTGATTACCGAGGAGAAGAAGATGACAGGGAGGAAACTAGAAACTGGGCACAAGGTAGATGTTCACTTTGACAACAAGGCAACAAGCAAAGGGCAGCGTAGAACCACAGGAGGCACCAGAAATGCAGAAATGTCCCGAAGCCATCGAAACTGTCAGTGGACTTTAATCATTTGGTGCAAGGACAACAGCTCCCACTGTCGGTAGCAAGGCAGCCAATGCCATGTAAAGGACGTCGTGCCACCTAAAAGTGGTAAGACTCACAGAGTTACTGTTACTATTCACAGACAAGGAAAGAATTAATTATCTGTGAGGAATGTCACCTCATGACTTCTGGCATTCCATCTGCTCATGGATAAAACACCCTGTTACTTCATAAACAGATAAATGTGTAATGAAGTCTAATTAAGTAAAATTGCAAAAATACAAGGTAGTTTTCCTAATAATTTAAGGTAACTAACTCTGAAATATGGAGTGAATAAGGCTGGTATACCTATTCTGACTTGCATTCATAGATTTACTGGTTAATTTTATAATATAATATTTTTCATTAGGAAGAAAAGGTGCAAAACAAGGCTGGGATGGACTCCAAGGTTTTTGATTACAGGAGTGTCGAAATGTGTCTACATACATGAGAATGTAAAAGAATTTTATTGTAAGTGGAAAAAGTAACCAAATTTAAACTAGGGCATCATAATGCTTTTAATAAACTCCTATTGGAAAGCAGTTGATAAGGAAAGAATCTCAGTGCGTGGTTTTACATTTGATTTGTTAAAAAAATTTCACAGAGCCTTTGAAGAGATGACTAACTTCTCAGAAATATCTCTGATGGATTCCAAAGTATTACTAACATGACTATTGCAGGGGATCAAGAGATCTTCCATAGGAAACACCCCTCTCCTCAGGATATGCCCAAAGCCATCAGGGAGAGTTAAAACATTAATGCACAATCCCTAATGTCCCATCTAAGTTTCACAGTGGGGGGCAGAACACAGAGGGAGAGGGATCTACACGGATATTTTCGAAACAAACCCGTCCAGCACACGTGCTAGGTTCTGAATGCTGTGCTCACTCAGGATTCACATGGAGAAAGCTAATCCCTGGTGTGATGGTAGAAGGAGGTGGAGCCCCTGGAAGGAGATTAGATCAGGAGAGTAGAGCCCTCATAATGGGACCAGTGCCCTTAGGAAGGAGGTGCCGGAGCTGCCAGGCCCCCTCCACCCTGTGAGGACACAGTGCGAAGATGCCATCTACAAACCCAGAAATGAGGCCTCGCCAGCTACGGAGACCACAGGTACCTTGATTTTAAACTTCTTGGCCTCCATAATGGTGAGAAGTAAATTTCTCTTATTTATCAGTTAGCCAATCTGCAATACTTGGCGTGGCAGCCCAAATGGTCCAACAGAACATGTGGCAGAGACAGAAAATGCACGCTGGGCCTGACCAGCACCCTGGGAAAGCAAATCAGCTCTGTACGAAAACCGGAGGAGAGAAGGTTACCGTAATGACACAAGTAGCTCAACATTATAGTAGGGCACAGAAAATATAGACGATTCTCAAGCTTAGTTCACATTAGGGTCTTAGCAGAAGCTGTTGAAGATTAGGAAGTCTCCTCAAAAGAAAAATATACCCTCAGACCTTTGGCCAAATAGCGGTTCAAAAGAGCAGAAATGGAACAAACTACCCCCTGCATTAGCCACGGTAAGAGGGACGCTAGTGACAGGCAGCAGGCAGGGTTAGCAAACCAGCCCTTGAAGGAGCCTCACCTGAGTTCACAGACGTAGCTACCATGGCCATTGCTTTCTTTTCTTTTTTTTTTTTTTAACTTTACTATTTATTTATTTATTCATTTGTTTACTTATTTATTATTTTTCTTTTTATTAAATAAAACATAGATCATGGCCATTTCTATTTCCTATTTTGGGGTGCTCAGGGCACAAAAGGATGATTGGGGGAGACAGTGTGGACTCCGGTCTGGAAGAGCCTTGTTGGTGTCCTGGGTAGTCGCAGAGAGAAAAATGGGTGGGAGCCACTGAATTCCTCTAATTTTACCAATTAGAGTTGATTGTAAAATGTGGCGTTCAAAGAGAACCCTTTTGGCAAGTGTCACTGGTAATAATTATAGTGGAAGAAGAGGTATAAAAAAACTAGACTAAATCTTCTCATTCCAGTGCTGGCTTGATGTAATTTTGTTCCTTCTCTGTCACTGAACATGTCAAATACACACTTCTGATTAATACGTGGCTTTAAATTATGTTTTTCCATTTTACACGGCAGGTTTAGATCTAAAAGTATTTTACTGTTTTCAAAAATTCATTCTCAAAATGTGAAGTGTTGGCACTAGGAAACGCTTTTAAACATGGGCCACAGTGTAAGATAGAATTATGAAAGAGAACCTTCAGCAGAGCTTTGAGTACTGAAATACTCTGGAATAAAGGCGTATCCATCCTGCCACGTTGCAAAGCGATGGATGAAAAGATGGCATGTTTGGATGGCTGTGTAACAGGTAGAATATTCTCTACGAGATAGATCACAACAAATCATGCGTTATCTGAAAAAGTCCATATCTACACATGTTTAAATATGTTTGGAAGCTAGAAACACTGGATCTCAAAAGAGATTAAGAAATTGGGTTATAAAGAGAAAAACTCCTATTTTCCTTTAGCTTAAATACTCTGTGAATAAAGTTGACTTCTCTGTCCTGGAGAAGAGAAAGAAAAACTAGATTAAATAAAACCTGATATAAATAGCCTATCTTCCATAAACACAAAGAGGACTCTTTATTTACTCTCAAAGCTCTGAGTAATTTTACTCAGGTCAAGATTCTAGCAAGCAGATGGAAGAAACCAGAGAGAACATTTTCCTGAACAAATTTACTTAAGAGATAAGACTTACCTGACAAGCCTGGATACAATGATGATATACAGAAACTTCTCTATGCATGAACTTTCTACTTAAAAGTTCTCATGGAAACAATCTACCCAGATGCCCAAACAAAAGCGTCTCAATTGATCACTGCCAACAGTTGATATCAATGGCCGTGTATTGTCTCTTTGGAGTTATAAATAAATAAGCTGGTAAAGAGGCTTTCAGAATTAAATTGTTCGGATATAAATAAACTTTGGTGAAGCTACTCATTACACCGAATTATTTGTACCCTTAGATCTCTCCAAATCAGCACTCAGTATTCCTGACAAATCATTCGGTTTCCTGAGAAAGAAATCAACTTATAGTATAAGGTTGATCTTTATATCTGAGTTGTACAGGGTTCCACTAAATAGTGTACTGTTTTCGGGACATAGTCCACTTTTTTACTGTTGAAATATTTCTCATACTGTGTAATTGAAATTCAAGTCTTTGGCCAGTTCTCAAACACTAATTGAATGCACATTTTAAATACTTGAAGTTTATATGATCTTCATTAGGAATAGAAATAATAAGTAGCAAATCCAAATACAAAAAATAATACACTTTAATATCTTTAATTATTATCCTTGAATCTACCTACTAACATAAAAATAGCAGGCCAGTTAACTGCATTTTATGTGGGTAATTCACATTCTGGGGTGAGAACCCATAGCCTTGGGCCACATGTGGCCTTCTGGATCCTTGAAAGCAGTCTTTGACTAAACCCAAATGTTATGGAACAAATCCTTTGAATGAAGGGATTTGTTCTGTGAAGTTCAGATTAAGTCAAGAAAGCACACTTGGGAATCTGGAGGGACACATGGGGCCGTGAGGCTGCAGGTTCCGCATCTGATGCGGAGGCAGCAATGATAACACAAGCATTTCACAAAACTCAAACCCAGACCACCTGCCTCACATCCACATAGAACTACTTCAACAGCTGGCTTCACTGCCTGAGAAGAGCTTGGGGGCATGTGGCCACTCAGGCCAGGACGTTGCCTGGTGATCTGAGATCACTGCTTGGTCACAGTTTTTCATCTATAATGTGGATTCTGAGAGATCTGAATTCAAAACCTAGACTGTTCACTTATTATTCCCATGAACTCAAGCCCATTGCTCCTTTTTTCTTTCGGCCTGTTTACCCATCCGTCTAAGACAGATAAATATGATACTTCTTGCCGTTGCTGTAGGGATTAACCACAATACTGAGTGTAACAGGTACCCAAAACTGTGACTGAATTTCACGTTGATTCCAGAAAGGGCCTGGTAAATAAATGCCCAGACTGGCATCGTCATGTTTTTCAGGTCTGCATCTCCCCCATAAGTAATTCAAGCCTGAAATAAGGAAACAGTCACTGCATCTATAAGCCATGTGAAGGCTCATAAATTTTCTAAGACCAGAGTATGAATTCAATCTATCAGTCATCAGAATCCTGACATTAAAAAATGTTATTAATAGATAAATTAAGTTTAAGAAAAACTCCCAGAGTGTCCCAAAGGTTACTGTGCATAGGGAAATTAACAAATACCTATTATATTTTATATTATGTTGTATGATTTGTATATTTGCATAGTAACATTTAGAGAAATATTTTGTGAAATTTGTAATGAGTATTTTGTAAATAAAACATTTTCCCATGTTCCCTACATACATAGGTATGGTGACCTTTGGGACACCCTATATATTTTACTAACATTCATTTCCAACTGCAATTTTTAAAAGTATTTGAATAAGAGATATATTCATGTATAGTATCCAAACTTGTTTCCTTTCTGCCACACACTGGAAAAAGAAGAGCTGTCTTGGGCCACACTTTAGATAAACATTAAGGAAAGCTAATTAGCAAAAAGGAAAAAAAAAAGTCTTGTATGATATCCCTACCTGACACCCCAGATAAGCAGAACGGTCCTGATAATCTGTGTGTGCCCGCACACTGCAGGTTGGACACCTCTGAACCCAGCGTTAACTAACCACTGTCATTTTTTAAGTCCATCAAAATCACTACCTCCCATAAAATGCAAGACTCTCATTAATAGGGGGACGATTTTAGGAGGCAGACAGGATCTGTATTCCCTAAATATACATACATGATTTGAAAAACAAATAATGACAACTAAATTGAGTTGAAAACAGGAGCTCATAAATTTTTTTTAAAAAATAGTATTTTGGAAGAAATAGGCCTGAGTTGTGAAAATATTATAGTTATATGCAAGCAGCATGGTAGAATCTGCATTATCAATAACAAAAAATCCAAAATTCTTCTTTTTTTTTTCTTTTTATTTGAGACAGAGTCTCATTATGTCACCCTTGGTAGGTTGTTGTGACGTCACAGCTCACAGGAACCTCAAACTCTTGGGCTTAAACGATTCTCTTGCCTCAGCCTCCCAAGTAGCCGAGACTACCGGCACCTGCCACAACGCCCAGCTATTTTTTAGTTGCAGTTGTTTAGCTGGCCCAGGCCGGGTTCGAACCCACCACTCTCAGGGTATGTGGCTAGCGCTGTAAATGCTGTGCTACAGGTGCTGAGCTGTATTCTTAAAAGTCTAAATTTTTATAAGATTTATCAGTCTACACTCTGGGATTTTATAAGAGTAGGAGAGACAAGACCATAAAATGTGAAAAAAACAACTATATCAATGAGCCATATCATTAATAGTAGTCATGAGTGTACCAAGATCCTGTCCTGAATTCAGTCTTTGACACATAAAAACAAAAAATTATATCAAAAACTTATTTTTTGATTCAACTGAGAAAACTGTTTTTCTCATCCTGTATAACACACCAGCAGACCACTCTTACTACTTCTAAAAGGCATTTAAACCACAAAAGAAGCTGAAGGTATAGACAGAGTTCCCAGTCTACTAGAAATTTCTAAGTTAATTTAATTAAATAAACTGATGACATCCCATATGTGCATGTGATCTCTATTTAGAAAAGAGTTTCACGTATATGTGTTTTGTTTTTAAAGAACACATTATATTATCATGCTAAATAACTCCCAAATATAAAGAAATTACACACATATTAAAATGTCCCATGGACCATGTGTTAAGAGATAATAGCATTCCTAAAGGGCAGAGAAATCCCATTATTTTAGTATCTTGCTGTGTTTCACTGAATCATCGGCATTAATCATAGATGACATATTCCTAATGCATTAGTACTGTCCTTCATGGTGTGAAAACATCTACCAAGGAAATAGCTTTCAGTTTGTTGAAAAAAAAAATCCATCGTTCCGATAAGGAAATCTGAAAATATGCATTTTTCATCTTTATCTCTGGCTCCTTTTGCAGCTGTAAATGACATCTTGTAAAATGCTACACACAGATTTTTGAAGAGTCATTATTATTCAGTTGACAGTAAAAATTACTCAAAATACATGCTGAAGGACTTTGATGTAGCTTAAATATTTAAAAGTTGAATCAAATGATCTGTCAGTTTCCCATTTTTACAAAAATTTTTCAAAATAGCTACTTGTTGGGCTCCGCCACTCTTCACCATTCCTATCAATTCTTCGCAGGTTCAGAAGACACCCGGCTGCTCCTTAAGTTCAGGATATACATCTGTGATTCTTAATGGATGAGCTATGTGTGCGCAGAAGATAGGACAAAATTTAATTTTGAGGTTAGGAAATTAATTTTGCTTGGAGGAAAAAGAAAACTCAAATCCAATGTGATATTTAAGGATCCTTGTTTGTTCTGATGTCAATTTAGACTGAGATTAAGGTCTGTTATAAGATAAATTAACCACCATTACCCAGGGAAGGAACAATTATCATTGAACATTGTTCATATTTTCTAACTTTCCGTGAAGGTTTTTCCATGATACCAGCAGTTCACAAGTTTTGTGTGCTTCTTTTTCCTGGAAAAGAAGAAATGCTGTTTGGTTTTCTGCTCGTCCCTCCTGCTTCTTGGCAGCACCTGCTGCAGAGCTCTGAGCAATCGTGTTCTCATTTTTTATCGAACCTACAGCAATCTTACACTGGAATCGTTCAGATCTTTCCACGAACATTCTAAGTCAGTGTGTCTCAAGCTGCACCCCCTTACAATACGAGGAAAAAAGAGTGCTCTGGGTCAAATAAGAAAGGGAAATGACGAGTTGAACAAAGTTAAATCGGTCCTGTTGTTGCTCTTCTTTGTTTTTCTTTGAACTTCTGAAAGACTTGAAAGATACTTTTCTAAGGACAGGCCTAGCTCACAGCTCAGAGGCAAGCAGTATCTTAGAGAACTTTCAGAAAACACCCCACATATCCATCTGCACAAAATCTCCCTTGACACTTTCACAGACACGTGAGTAGACATGTCAAAATCTTGTCTGACACTGACCTCTTGATTAGCCCCTCTCCAAAACCCATCCCTGTTTAAACCGTCCCCTTTTCACGAGTTGCCAAGTCCAACTTTCCAGCTTCTCAGATCAAGCATCTTATAGATACTCTCGTCTCTCTCTTCCCCTTCCCAATCTGTCATGAAATTCTGTCAGCTTTGTCTCCTCCGTAGTCACTTCTTAATTCATGCCCTGATCTTGTCTGGCCTAGAGTACTGTGTACATCCCTAATTGTTGGCCCTGATTCTCCCCCTGTCCCCTCCAGTCTAATCTCCTCATAGTATATCTTCTCATTCTCAAAACATCATTCAGATTATATAACTCTTCTATTAAAAATCCTCCAATGCTTTCCTATTCCACTCGAGGTAAAAAGAGTACATTCTTACCGTGCCCATGACCATGCGTCGCTCTCCTGTCCAAACTCCTCTCCCGACACTGCCCCCAGCACCCTGGCCTCGCTTTCTTGCTCAAGCCAGGACGTGGCTCCTGTCCCAGCTGTCTGCCTCTGCTGGGGACTCTGCTTCCCAGTGTATCTGTGTCTCTTTGCCCCCTTAGTTCCTTCAAGTTGCTGCTCAAATATCACCTTGCAGAGACAATTCCTGACCATTGTACGTTGAAAAGGTTTCGTTTCATCACTCGCTTCCCTCATTTATTCCTAAATTATTTTCATAGCAAGTTTTAACACTTCATTTTTCACATTTATCTTTTTACTAGTTTGTTTTTATTTCACTCTATTAGCTCCATGACCGTAGACTTCCACCTGCTTTTGTTGCCTCCAAAAACAAAACTCCTCAGTACCTGGAGCAGTGCTTGGCGTGGGGGTACTCAGTGAAGACTGGCTGAACTCACCAATGCGAAGAGAACACTTACCATATTTTTTCTAAGAAGTCTTTTTTCCTACCAGTATTCACAAGGCAAATTCACAGTCCCTGAGTCATTGGTCAAGTGCTTCTCTTCCTCCCCTTTTGCATAAAGTCATAAGCACCAGAGAGTATTTTGTCGTGGTCCTTGGATATATTTCCAGAGTCTACAAGTGATGATGCCTCATTTGTGACATTTTGAGTGAATAGCTATGATGTATTTTCACTCTCACTCTAGAACCATAAACGAAATGCATAGAAAAGCAATATTTCTTGAACAAGAATTAATAAGTAATCTCTTAGAGATACTTAAAATTTAAATGGGAAAATACAACAATTTAGATTTATGAAAGTGAGACAGTCCCTGAGTTAGTAGCAAGGACAAATGAATCAGAGTCTTAGATAGTTGAGGCAGACATGGGAGCATATGGCAATCGAATCAGCAGAAATTAGTTGTGGTGTTAATGAACAAAATAAGAGGAAAGTACAATTGTTAAGAGGGCGTCCACGGCCAGGGGAGTGGAAGTGGAGTCAACCAGCGGGAGGGCCAGCTGATGGCTGATCAGTCAAGAGAGGTCAGAAAGAAGATCGAGGAGGGTGAGACTGGCCAGTACCTTGGACAGCGTTAAAAGAGCAACGTTTTCTGGTAAGTTCAACTCAATACAAATAAATGTTTTTACTCCCAGAGAGACAATTTATATCTAGAGACTTCAATCCTTGAGATAAAACAGCATTGCTATTAAAAATCTAGGTGTTATCACACTGGATCTGACTCCCCGATGTCAGGCAAAGCCTGAGTTTTCACTGAGAGCGTGAGAAAAGCCTCTGAGATGACTGTTCCGGGTCTTGTTCTGTCCTTCCAGCTACACTACAGTGATTTAATGAGAACCACTGATCATTGTTTACTTCACTGAAGACATACTTTTTCAAGATAACTATATACGCCTGAGACAATTAACTGAGTTTAAAATAAGTAATTTATTGTCCTCTCCGTTTGGGATGTATTGTTATTTGTAAATGTTTCTTTATTAAATGTATATGCAGCTAAAATTTTAATCTATAATCCCTAAAAGCTCCAATTCACAAATAAATTTGTCAACTGTATTTTTATATCTTTTAACTTTATTTCTTACATACAAGACAATTATCCATGAGTTTTCACTTTTCTGAGAGATTATAGAGAATTCTGTGTCGATTTTAAAGAAGGACGGGGTACATTTTATTCTCCTACATCAAGTTTTCTACCACCTCGTGAATACTGAACTATTCTTAGTCAATCCTGCAGTGGTTATCTCCTAAATCCATTAGGCAGGGATAATTAACTGACTGATAAAATTCTACCACTATTCTTTTTTTTTTTTAATTAAATCAAAGCTGTGTACATTAAAGCAATTATGGGGTACACTGTGCCGGTTTTATGTATAATTTGAAATACTTTCATCAAACTGGTTAACACAGCCTTCACCTCAGTTTCTTAGTTATAGTGTTAAGACATTTATATTGTACACTTAGTAGATTTAACGTGTACCTTGTCACTATTCTTGTCTTTTTATTATTTCAGAATATGATTGGTGTACAAACGTTTTGGTTACATAAATTGCTTTTGTACAATTTGAGTCAAAGTTATAAGTGTGCCTATAGGTGTTATTTTAATAAATGCCTACAACTATTACATGGCCATAATTAAAAATGTTAAAAATTAAAATTAAAAAATGGAGAAAAATAAATAAATCTTTCATAGACCATGCCACATAGGCATATTTACAAATCTGTATATATAAATATATAACTATTGGTTTGACTTGACACTTACAGATACCATTAGGTTCATATATTTAGTAACATATTTTAATCAGAAAATATGTGTTAGTGTTCAACTGCTTGGTAAACAGAAAAGTAAACCTTCTGATTATTTTCATGATTACATTTACAGGGCTTTAACCAAGTTCTCTAGTATGGCATCTCCTGGAGGACTTTATGAGATATCTCACTGCTCCTATTGTTTTGAATGCTTTTGGATGTTATTCTGAAGTTATTTCACTGAGAACTCCTAACTAGCAATTCTTGCCAAATTCTCTGTATTAGTCATTGTAAACACAAGCCAAATTTAGTATAAGATTAATAAATTACCCCTAAGAGATCTTTGCCTTACAGTTTCTCATTATATTTTTGTTGACTTTTTATTTGAGATTAACTTTTGAAAATCATATGAGCTATGTTGTTCATAGAATGA
>CAUYQV010180128.1:0-35520 GCA_963574575.1 Galagoides demidoff
GGGAGACTGAGGCAGGAGACTCACTTGAGCCCGGGAGTTGGAGGTTGCTATGAGCTGTGATGCTACGGCACTCTACCCAGGGGGACAGCTTGAGGCTCTGTCTCAAAAAAAAAAAAAAAAAAAAGAAAAAGAAAGAAACTCCATTTGATAGGCTGGGCATAGTGGCTCACACCTGTAATCCTAGCACTCTGGGAGGCCAAGGTGGGTAGATTGCTTGAGCTCACAGGTTCAAGGCCAGCCTGAACAAGCATGAAATCTCATCTCTAAAAATAGCCGGGTGTTGTGGTAGGTGTCTAGAGTCCCAGCTACTTGGGAGGCTAAAGCAAGAGAATTGCTTGAGCCCAAGAGTCTGAGGTTGCTGTAAGCTATGACACAGGGACACTCTACCAAAAGCAAAAAAGTGACATTCTATCTATCTATCTATCTATCTATCTATCTATCTATCTATCTATATATATAAATAATTTTTTTTTTTTTTTGAGATGGAGCCTCAAGCTATCCCCCTGGGTAGAGTGCCGTAGCATCACAGCTCATAGCAACCTCCAACTCCCGGGCTCAAGTGAGTCTCCTGCCTCAGTCTCCCAGGTAGCTGGGACCACAGGTGCCCACCACAACGCCTGGCTATTTTTTGGTTGCAGCCATCATTATTGTTTGACGGGCCCGGGCTGGATTTGAACCTGCCACCTTAGGTGTATGTGGCTGGTACCTTAGCCACTTGAGTCACAGGCGCCGAGCCTGGACTTTCTAAAAATTGACCACCCAAGGGACTATAACAAACTGGTCACCATATGAAGGTGGTCAACATAAGGAACTTTTGTTGAGTACATGTGGTGTATGTCTATTCTATGAAAATTAGTCCAACTCAAGGGAGTGATCAATGTAGAGAGGTGGTCAGCTGTGGAGGTTCTACTGTATAATGATTTATTTTTGGCTCATAGACATCAAAATCCACAAAGACTTGTTTCAGGTGTGGCTCGATCCAGGCTCAAACAAAATCTATGAGATCTTAGTTTCTCTGTGTATCTCTACCTTCCCCTAGGCATTGGCTCCCCAGTGGTAGCAAAATAGTACCAGGAGCCCATGCTCTATTTTCTCAGATGTTCAAATTCATCAGAAACTAGAACTCCTATCTCCCAGGTAGTCTCATTAGTTCTCATTAGGTTACCTGCTTGTTCCTGACCCCACTGTGGTGGGAGAGGGAGATGGTTTAGACCAGGCATGACCTGTTTTTGGAACTAAGTGTGGGGTGGACTGTACTCAAACTCCATTGGTTGAAGAAGTTACGGATTCTGTAAAATACTGATGCTGGAGGAAGGGGGTAAGGGATAAAATCATGCTGGGGGCTGAAATTAACTAATGCCCCAACACTGTTCTCAAACAAAGAAATAACAGATTTTCTGTTACAAATCCAGCAAAGCAACAGGGTCAAAACACCCCACCCAACTCATTCTCAGTGCCATGTTGCCTGAAAATAAGGCTGAAGTCATAGTGATGAATGCGGCAACGTTGGCTTGGTGCTAATTTTGCCTGGAAGCTGTAGCTATTTCAGGTGTCTGTTGAGCTCTGGTTTAGTTTAGCTGGTTAGAGATCAGGGCTTAGGAGATCAAGGGTGTGCAAAGGGAATAGAAACATGGGCCTGGAGGTACACATCCTGAATCCTGATCATGCTCCTGATCATCCACTTTTAAGGCAGAGCTGTCTCTCTTTTTTTTTTTTTTTTTTTTTGAGGCAGAGCCTCAAGCTGTCGCCCTAGGTAGAGTGCCGTGGCATCACAGTTCATAGCTACCTCTAACTCCTGGGCTCAAGCGATTCTCCTGCCTCAGCCTCCCAAGTAGCTGGGACTACAGGTGCCCACCACAACACCTGGCTATTTTTAGGTTGCAGCCATCATTGTTTGGCGGACCCTGGCTGGATTCGAACCTGCCAACTCAGGTGTATGTGGCTGACACCTTAGCTGCTTGAGCCACAGGTGCTGAGCGAGCCATAGTCGCTTATCCTCCCTAGAGCTCCTTCTGCAAATCTCCCCCAGACATCATCTCCTCTTGCTTCCTGACCTCAGACTTTCATCCCAAGACTTTGTAGGATGCCGTAGACTTCTGAATTCAAATCTTAGTTCTCCCACTGACTTACTGAATGACTTTTTTTTTTTTTGAGACGGAGCCTCAAGCTATCCCCCTGGGTAGAGTGCTATGGCAACACAGCTCATAGCAACCTCCAACTCCTGGGCTCAAGCGAGTCTCCTGCCTCAGCCTCCCAAGGAGCTGGGACCACAGGCGCCCGCCACAACGCCGGGCCATTTTTTGGTTGCAGCCATCATTGTTGTTTGGTGGGCCCGGGCTGGGGATTCGAACCCGCCACCTTAGGTGTATGTGGCTGGCGCCTTAGCTGATTGAGCCACAGGCGCCGAGCCAGGAAAGTAAGTATTAGACTGAGATTAGCTTTACATTTTGGCATGGATATTGTCTGGCTTGGTAAGGTTGGTCAGTCAATAAACCATATCTACAATTATCTATAATAAATGGGAAGAACAATATTATGTTTTTATAAAAGTTGAATAGAATAGCATGTGAGAACAACCAGCACAGTGAAAACAGAAGTTTGCAAAAGTTTTCTTACTGTTGTTAAATTGTGGTCAAGTTGATTAAACTCAGAAGCCTTTCTGCTGTTCTATGTGTAGATGACCTCACCTATTAATTTTGACCTAATATTAATTCAACCTAAGACCCTCAAAATAAATACAACCAAATAATAAAAGAGAAAATACTGTACTTATCAAAGAAATGAAAATTTGACCAACTTTCTTAATCAAGTCAGCAAAGATTTAAGCGACAGTATTTAGTGCTGATAACAATTAAAAACATTCTCATGGCTGGTAAGAGTGAAAAGCAACTGCCAATATGTATTCCAAGCCTTGGAAACAACGTACTTTTTAATCTATTCTTTTCAATTTTAAGACTTGATCCTAAAATGAATCAAGAATATATGGAGAAAAGTCATTATATATAAACATGCTCACTGCAGAATTATTTAGAACATGGAAATCATGGAAATAACCTACATGTCCAAGCGTAGAATGATTGATTAAATTATGAGCATCTTATGAATCTTCATGGGATATAGGACCAATACAACTGATACTTACTATGATGCTTTGTCACAATCTTAATATAGAAACTTATTTTTTTAATGAAAGAAGCAACTATTAAGGTATTAATAACATGCTACCATTTAATTAAAATTCAGCACATTATGGCATGCGACATCTAGCTTGGTGGGTCTTAGTATTTAAATATGCACTGTTAATTAATGCCATGGCAACTACGTAAAAGTAATGAATTAAAAACTATAAAAAAAAAAAGACCGGAAAGAAATGCAGCAGATCATCACTAATGACTGTCTGTGGTGGAATGTGTCATTATTTTCTTTTCCCTTTTTCTTCATTTTTCAAATATGCTAAATATTAGAGTGTGTTACTTTTATGATGGACATACGGACATCAAGTCTGAGGGTGGTTTTTTCATTTGTTTGTTTTTCTTAAAAGGCAGTTTTGTTGTGTGTTTTGTTAGTGAAGAAACACGCTCTTTGGTGAAGAGAAAGCCTGAAGGATTGACGTAATAAATAGGCCTCTACTGGCCTAAAAAAGTCAGAGACCCATAGATCTTAGGGTTGAAAAGTCACTAATTTCAAGTCAATACCTCTTATACTAGAACAAGTAGACAACTATTTATTGAGCACTTAGTGTGTGTAAAACTTCTGTGCATTAATTGCCTACTGGACTTCCACTGGCACATTCCTACTCATTTGTCTTTCTAGAAAAGAGTCAAGCATCACCTCCTTTACATAGATTTCCTGGATTTTCATCTGTCTCCCCCCTATCTGGTTTCAGGTGATGTGGGCTAGGGCCTGTACTGTCTGTTTCAGAGAAGGTCATTTATTGTGAACTTTCTGAGGGCAGAGATTGTGTCCTCAGCTCCTGGCACATTCAATTCATAATTGAATGAATGAATGAATGAATTTATTGAAGGCAGTATTAAAAGTGTTCTGGAAAGGTAGAAAGTAGTAGGATAAATGATATTTGTCTTTAAAGATCTTGTGAATAAGTATAATGCAAAACACTAATTAACAGTGCATATTTAGAAACTAAAAAAGGGTAGTAAGGGATGTCACATGATTCAATGTGCTTGTTTAATAAATGGCTAATGCTTTAGTGCTTTAATACTTTTTCAGTGAAAATGAACTGTGAAAATAAGATACAAATAGTTTAAATGTGCTTTTCATATGATTAAATTATTTGATTTGATTTTATGTTGTTTTAAATTAGCGAAAAATAAACTAATAATTATATTTTGTACGTAAAAGAATGTAAGAAGTTATTAAGAAAGCTTTTTACTTTTTTTTATCATGACTAAACCTCCTAGTTGACTTATAGTTGAATAAAAATCAGAACATGTAATGTGTTCTTTAAAAAGTATATTTCTGTTGGGTAGGATTGTGTGGTTGTTAACTTTATTAATCATTGGGTTATCTACCATAGATGTTAATAATTCTAAAAAGATCAGCTTTTCAGATAGCTTGTTAAGGAAGAAGAGAATTGAACTCAGATTTGTAAGCATTAGTCTCCTGTTTTATATTTGGGAATTGCATGTTCTCCTAAATGGGGAGAAAGGAGCTTCCTTCCCTGGTCTTCTTTGTGGTTTCCGTATCACAGCAGTGAGAAACTGAGGGGCCACTCTCATGGTTTTTCCCCTTCATTGAAAGGATGACGGGGACGTTGTGACACATTTTCTGGGTTTTGTCAATTTAACTTCCTTCTTCCTACAAAACCCAGCAGGGACATTGAGGATATACTTTCCGAACTTTGTATTGATTTTCAATGTAAATTATGTCAAAAATTTTAATTGCATTAATTTTAAAAATTTAATAGATAAAATGTACTAACCTTGCTTATGCCCATCTGTAAACATAGAACACAGCCTCTTAGAGCCCTAAGCACAGGGCAGTGGAATTCTGATATGTTGGGTCTAGAACTTGAGTTTCTTACTACGATGGGCAGGACATGGCTTGAGCTGAATGTATTTGTCTATAAATATCTCTGAATAATATAGACATTATTTATTATGCAAAAGGATATTTATAACACTATCTATCATAAACTTAGACGGTAACGCTAAACTAAGAGGAGTATCATAATTATTTCAGTACTGCCTAGGAAAATGTGTCATACAGTGCAAGCAATTAGGGAGAGATATCAACAAAGAGAAATCACTTCTAGTAGAAAATTGTAAATAATGAATTTTATTCAAACAAGCAAGACCTTGAATTACTATAAAGTAAGCATCAATTATACATACAGTTTAATATTTTATCATAACATTTACATTAGGATGGCAGTAAGCGGGGCTCCAGAGAATTAAGTCACAAGGCTTCTTGGGCTTTTGGGTACCTTCCCCATCCTTTCAGTGCCTCTTGAAGGTGATGCTGTCTCTTGTCAAACTTTGGGAAAATGGGGGCTGTTGCAACATGAAGGAGTCTTAAAAGCATACGTATGTGTACACATAGTGGGAATTATTCTAGTAGCAGTCAGAGAATATCTATAGTGCTGGAGACATTGAAAAACTAAACTTCCCAGAGGACAAAGACCAGGTTCATGCCCTCATGAATTGGATACTGGGTTCCCTGATGTCAAGATGAAGATTCAGTTAGAGTCCTTTGTAGGTGTTTTCTAGTCCCTGAGGAGCTGTTATGTGCAAGAAAGAGAAGTTCATAAAGACTATTTTTTTCAGAAGACAAAACTCAGATCAGTGGGTGAAAAATTTAGGAAGGCAGATTTTGATTTACTATTTATGTAACCTATGTTCTTCTATGTTGCTTCAGGAGATAACATGATATAGTGGGAAGAGACAGACCAATTTTTAAATCCTGGTTTTACGTCTTACTAGCCATGGATTTGGAGCCTGTTACTTAGGCCTTCAGAGACTTAGTTTTCTCAATTTTAAACTAACAACACTAACGCCTGCTTCATGGTGTTGTGATCAGCATTGAGGGTGAGAGCACATAAAAGGACTTAGTATAGTAATAGCAGATGCTCATGTTTTGTGGATATTGTTATTAGTGTTCAGCTGCACAGAAAAATAGAACCACATTTAGTCCTATAAATGTGGATTAGTGGAACATTTTCCTACTTTAGCTACTATTGGCTCTTAGGGATGTCTAGTCTTCTCCGATTCTTCTCAGATAGTTCTCAGAATCCTCTGGACAAAGTCTTATGTGGAAGAGTCTTCTCGGCTCCCTTCTGGGTCCCACCATTTATTGTCCATCATGTATCTCCTCTCAAGTTCTGATCCATTATGGCAATAACATCTATGACTGAGGCCCCAGATTGGTCAGCAACCTAGAGCATTTTGATGACACACCTCCTCCTTTCCCAATCTAGCTGTAGGTTTTTCTTATTTCTTGCTTCAGAAATCATTATAGCTCCAATATGTTGCCCACAGTCTACTTGTGTTTCAAATCCAATGCAAACTGTACTTAGTGAGCTAGAATTACCCCGTTATCCTAATGTCTTCTGTACAGTTAGAATTATCCTGTGATTATGTCTTATAGAGAGATTTTTTTAATTGTTTTTTTTTTCTTCAGTATACTTACTGTGTCAAAAGACTTGGTATTGAGCCTATTGGGGCTCTAGAGAAAAATATGGAAGGCTGATAGTGTGGTGTATCAAAATGGCCTCACCCTTGGCCACCATCTGATTGTCTTTTGGTCAGATTTATGTTTCTTCGATCTCCGTTTCATTGATTAGCCTATCTCTTCTGGCTTGACAGACACACCTGAATCCTAGGGTTGCCACAGTTCAGGTTGTAAAGTTTAGAATACTGACAGATAAAGAAAATCTTCTAATATTTAGTTAGACTCTCAGTGAAATGAGGTCGCTCAAGAAAGAATAACCCCTTCCAATGGAAATATGAAAACAAAGGGTCAACATCCATCTGAGGGATGTTTGGGAAATAATTCTGCATGAAAAAAAAGAATAGAAGTGTGGGTTAAGTACCTGTCTTAGTCTATTTTCTGTTGTTATAACTGAATACTACAGATTGAATAATTTATAAAGAACAGATGTTTATTTAGCTCACAGTTCTGAAGGCTAGAAAGTCCAAGGTCAGGTAGCTGCATCTGGTAAGGGCCTTCTTGCTGCATGACAATATGTAGAAGGCACCACGTGGCAAGAAAACAAGCTCATGTGTTGTCAGCTGAGATTTCTTGTCCTCTTTTTGTAAATCTACCAGTTCCATAATGGGGGCTTCATTCTGATGGTCTAACCTAATCCTGATCACCTCCCAAAGGCTCCGACTCCAGTCCACACATAAACTTGCAGATTAAGGTCCTAGTACATGAAATTCGGAGGACACATTTAAACCATAGAAGTGACCAACAAGATCTTTCTCATCTGTAATGTTTTAAGGCTCTTTGGGCAAATCTGCTACTATGCTGTGTCCTTGACAGGATAAGTAAGTAATAGCAACAAGAGTGTTAAGAGGGAACAAATGTATATGCATACATATGCACACACAAACCCACGGACCACTATATATTGTGTCTTTGTCAAGAATTGGTTTGTGTCTCTCTTCAGTTTATTCTTAGGGATTACTTAATGCAGTAAAGGATATGTAGCAGCCGTTGGTACACTAAAACACTTAAACAAAGAAGATAATAAATATGAAAGTCAATCCAGAGAATTACCACTTTCTATTTATTTACTATCTTACATTACAAGGTATATTTTTAAGAGGCTATTTGCTTTGCCTCACCAAAGGGAAGGCAGGGCTCGTGGCTTACCTTGTCTTGTGGCCATCAGGGAGCCAAGCTTTTCCTTTGCTCAACCACAGAAGATACTTAGGTAATGACTGAAGTCCACTGTTTCATCCAGGACAGATTGTGGTACTCACTGTGCTAGATATAAAATGGCTCTGCTATGATCTCTGAGACTTGGAAAATCTATTTTTAATGTATAAGAGAAAGAATTTTTAGTTGTGCAGAATTTTGAATTTTTTTTCTGTACCATGCAGCTCAGAAGTAAAATAGTGTAGATCAAAATAAGTTGTACAGGAAGAAAGAGGACCTTGCATTCTTGTTCTAGTCCTACCACTTTCTAGATATATGGTCTTGGACAAATTAATTAACTTCTTTTGAATCTCTATTCATCTATATACACCATTTAAATTGAACTATAGTGATATTATTTGCTTAGTGAAGGACAAAGAGAAGTTTATATACTACACACAAAAGGTCAAACAGATGGGACCATTTTGGATTGTAAGATCATGTGTGGGCGTCATGCCTTTGTGAGCCACATATATTCCCACGGGGTCTGGTAACTTGCAGTGTGCCTGGCGGGAACCCAAAAGACTTGTCATGGTGATAAATACCACACCATTAAATATGGCCACATTTAACCCAAAGGGAAACTTGGGAAGGAAGACAAGACAAGAATCTGGATCTCATCTCTATGTACTTTGTGTGACTTTGGATAGGTCGTGTTACCACATTCAACTCTTTAACTGATTCATAAAGTAGACCAAATGCTACAAAGGGAAGGAAGGTCTATTACTGAAGTAGTAACAAGATTACTGAGCCCATGAAGTGGGAAGTACAGTATTCTGAAAAGTATGATACCCTGAAATTGTTGCCTTTCTACATCTATTCCTCTCAAAAGTGTTGGCTGCTTATGAATGTTACTTCTGGAGAATTCTAGGCAAGGTGTTTATGGGAGTTTCTTTGGATACATGGCATGTAGAATTAGGAAGGTGCTTAGAGATATTTTAGATTAAACTCTTAATTTTAAACATAAGGTAGAAAAGCCTCAAGGAAATTAGGTGAATTCTTCAAAATTTTATAATTTGTGAAAGAGTTAGGGCCAGATTAACTCAGCTATGAGCCATCAGGGAATTCAAATGTTTGTTTTGACCTATTTTGCTTATTTTTGAGTTGAAGTGACAGAAGATAACCTTATTATCCTAGTATCTTGGTTTTAGAAAGGACTTGTCAACACCTTCCTCATTTCTTACCTTTAAAAGCAAACTAAATCAAAAAAAGTATTAATTTTATAAACATACTTTGTGTTAGCAAGGCACTGCCCATTGCTAGGCATTGGTCAACTAGAATTACCTCATTATCCTAATTAATGTCTTATATTCAGTTAGAGTTATCCTATGATTCTAATGTCTTATATAGAGAGTTATATAGAGTTTTATATAGAGTTTTATTGTTTTTTCTCTTTAGTTTTTTTCTTAATTGAACTCATTAGGAGTTCAATTATGGCTCATGCCTATAGTGGCCTTGATGGAGCACAGTCCAAAGAACAATCTTGTCCATTAGATATTAACTGTTATCAATGTCTTCTCTTCTGAAATAAACAGACTCTGTCTCAAAAATATAAATTTTCACTGCTAATGAGCTTTTCATTCTTTTTTTAAATACAGTCTTGCTCAGTCCCCTGGACTAGAGTGCTGTGGTCTCAGCCTAGCTCATGGTAACCTCAAACTGCTGGGCTCAAACCATCCTCCTGCCTCAGCCTTCTGAGTATCTGGGACTACAGGCAGCCACCACAATGCCCTGCTAATTTTTCTATTTTTAGTAGAGATAGGGTCTTGCTCTTTCTCAGAGCTTTTTTACTCCTTTGAATCTTCTATTTAAATTTGAGACTAAAGGATAGAAGGAGAAGCTTCAGAAGTAGGATGAGATGTAAATGACATTAGCCTCTACTTCCTTATCCACCTAGCGACGAATGTGGGAAAGGATTTATGAAGAAGGTAGCACTTGTAATAGCATAGTGCAGGGAACTGGGTGTCAAAGTCAATGCCCATGGCAGGAGCACAGCCCACGCTTCTCTCTTGCAATGTCTTGAATGCTCTTAATCCTTTTGCAAATACTTGTTTGGTTGTAAGACAAGCTAAAGCAGAGCTGATGTTGTCTCAGCTGGGAAAGAACTTGTAGTTACTTGGATAAAGTATAGTAAAGAAAACTGTCTCTTAATAATAATAATCATAAAAGAATTTTTTATTTAGATCTAGTCTAGGGAATATGCTCATTTGAAACTCTTTTTTATTATTATTTTTCTTTTCAAAAAGCAAAGTGACCTGAACAAGATTAAATAAGCAAATTAATGGCTTTTTGGGTTTAAATATAATTCCTACTGACCTCCTTTCCACTGAAATTTTGACACAGATGCTGCACAAGAGAGGAAAGATTAACTGAGCCTGATCTGACACAGGAAGATGAAGGACAGGCAAATGGAAGTGGTCCCAGGAGAGCAAATAGTCTCTCCTGCCTTGCAAGTGATTTGCTTTTGCTCTATAGTTTGACTCTTTCAAAACTCTGATTTCCAAAACAAATTAGTCCACCCCTGAGAACTTTCCATCTGACCTTTGTATAAGTGCCCCTGTCTGTGAACATCTGCTGAGTGTCTAGGTTATGGAAACAGAGATACCCTCTTCGCACTGTAACGTTTGTGTTGATAAGCTCTGTTTAGAAGATTAATTCTCAATGTCATCATTCGTGAATTACAGGGAATGAAATACAGGAGGAAGACAAGGGGAGAGGATGTGCTAATGTTATGATGTTTTGGTCATATTTTCAAATCCTAAGGCCTCTTACCAATCAGACGATGTCATTTAAATTTAAGACTGTAATAACATTGGCTTACAGAAATATTTTCACTTGTGTGACTTCACTCATCCTGGATGCCAGAGTTCAAGAGGGTGTGTAAATAAGAGGGGAGGAGGAACACATTATCACTGACCATCAACATCAACAACAAAAGTAGCTCAAAACTCTTAAATCTAAAGCTGAGAATAAGTGGAGGCTTCTGAAAGATACTAATTAACACAACAATGACTTGAAAGGCAATATTCAGAGGGGAAATAAAGTAACGGAGATCCGATCATGGCATGGATCTTGTAACCTTAAAAAACGTCACAGAGAAAGTTAACTACTGACTCTGATTCTATTTACATCTTCTCCATCAAGGATTGTCACATTGGAGAGGAGCAGACAAATGTCACCAGTATGATGGAAATGAAACCCAAGATTGGTAAAGTGATGGTAGGAAAACGTCCATCTTCTTTAACTCATGTTAAGTATGTAAACTCAGAAAGTTATGTTTTCAGAACATAAAATTTTTGTTTATCTCCTTGCAAACTTTAATATGAAAAAATGGAAAATGGGAAATGTCTCCCCCTCACCCTGTGAAAAATAGATGTAAGCTAATATTAACCCCGTTTTATTTTTCATAGACTCCAGGAAAAAAGAGAGAAGCTAGTGATCTTAATATAATTTTCTAAAAACTTTCTAGAAAATTATACTATTGCTTACCAGTTTATTTTCATGACATAAGCACTGAATATAGAAAGCAGGGATAATTAGAAATCAGCATTGACTTATGAAAACAATTCATGCCAAAATAAACTGATTGCGTTTTTCTAGACTTCAGTCTTCGCTGAAGAATTTAATGGAGTAGTAAGTTATAACATGTAGAAATATGTGGAAATAAAGTCAGAAGATAGCAAGTTTCCATGAATTCATAACTGGCCGAAGAATAGTATCCAAGAACAACCATGAAATAACTATGCTCAGAGGAGAGGGGCTGTACGGGATGCTACAAGGCGCCGTACCGGGGTGGGGATGTGGGTGTTTCTATCAGCAAGTTAAGTCATAAAGTAGAAGTCACGCTTATGCATTTTGTGTCAACTGTCGAACCGGGCAATATACAGAGGCTGCACAGAGTGACTGTAAATATGGTGACGTGACGTTTGAATTCTAGCTCCTCGCTTCTCAGCGGCCAGATCCCTGACTTCTGGTTTTCTCATTTGCCGAATAGTGACTTCCTTGCAAGACTGAGGGTCACGTGAGCTCACGTATATGAAGTGTCGAACTCAGTGTTGGGCACAAATGGTCTGCTTTCTCTTTCTTCTCCCCTTCTTCTTATAAAACTGGTTTTTAAAATGAATTTTACTGGAGAATTACAATCTTAAACAGTAAGTGACCCCAGTGTATAAACATATATATCACTTCTATGGATGGTTAAAAAGGACCTTATTCTTCATGGGGGCTGAGTTCAGACATTACTGCTGGCAGTTTCTGGTTTATTCTTTCAGTGTTTTCACTTAGCTGAAACACACACACACATACTTATTATGTGCTATTTCTCCTACTTTCTACATAAGCTAATGTAATAATTTTCTTTCACAAAAAGCACCACTGTGCACTGTTTTCTCACTGAACTGCCGTTCGTGTCTTGGAGATCAAGATGTCCATATAGCGAGAGGTTTCTCATTCTCAGTAATGGACCTAGTTACTTAGTCCACGTTTAGCAGGTCAGTAGGAGTTTGCCAAGTATGAGGACATGGTGGAGGGAAAAGCTTTCCAGGATGTTTGGACATACTGGCCCACTTATTTACTTTGTTCAAGGAATGTTCCTGAGTACTTAAATATACCAAGTCATAAACTGACTATTTTCTGTCCATTCTGTCATTTATCCTTCACCACAGCCTCGTGAGGTAAATAATATTATTATCCTCATTCTACAGATAAGAAGTTTGAGGTTAGAAAGACTAAGCAGCTTATCCAAGGTCAGAAAGATACTTACTAGAGGAAGTCCAATTCAGAGCCTGCATGTTTTGCTACAGTCATGCTCTTAATCACATACTCAGCTTCCAGATAAAGGGCATGTTGGGGGTTCTAGCTGTCAGAGAAGGGAGGCAAAGGCTGGAGGGTGAGGCAGGATGAAGGGTCGTGGAACCAACGCTCTCCTCTGTTGGAGGAACTGTGAGGAGTTCTAGTAGTTGCATTGCAGAGCTGGAAAAGATGTGGCAAGAGATGAGGCCGAAGATGAGGCAGGCATGGCACGCGTTTGCATGTCCAGCAAGTTCTGTGTCTTGGGCATAGGCCCCATAGCGCTGTGAGTGGTATCTTTATGCAGAATCCTGCTTTGTCAGGCTGAGGCTGGGACTGGGAGAGAACACTGAGGATTCAACGCTGCCGGCTATAAAGGACACCTACTGACCTAGACACACTTTGTGGGTCCCCTAGAGTGGCACCTGGGATTTTCTGGGCAGTTTGGAGCTGACTGGGGTTTCTGGAGCTCTTATGAGCCATGGCTTTGGCTCTTGACCAGGTTAGGACCGTATAAATGGGTGTACACCTAGTGATTTTACATAATGTATTAGTAGAGCATCTTTATTTTGTCCCTTTATTTTATTGTTTAAGTAGGAGAAACTCTTCCCTTTACAGTGATTGGCAGCCTCTGTGAAATTCTCTGCCTGCATTTAGATAATAAAGAGGACTACTTATACCTCAAGTCATAAGACATTTAATGAAAGGTGGCAAGAATTTCCTCACCTGCCAGTCATTGTCCTGGTGATCCAGCCTCACCTTCTCTCATGACTTGGCACATGGGTTAAGCAGCCTCATTCTACCAGGGTTGCTTTTATTGTTTCTTTCTGTTTTTTTTTTTTTTTTTTTTTTTTTGGCTAGGCCTGGGTTTGAACCTGCCACCTCTGGCATATGGGGCCAGTGCCCTAATCCTTTGACCCATGGGTGCTGCCCGCTTTTATTGGTTTTAAGAAGACCTTCCTTCTTATGCCTGCCCCCAAATAAGTGAGGGTCTTTCACCTGTACTTTCCTGCTTAGCTGACCCCTTCCTCACACCTCAGACTATTTGCAGCCAGCGAGCATCCTCTTAGAGGGAGTTAGGGTATCCTTCAGCTGACTCAGCTCTCCAGGATGAGAGGGCACTCACACCTTCAGGCTTCCACACACTCCAGGTCTGTTGCCCTGTCTAGCACAGGCCCTTCCTTAGCACTTGGTCAGAAAAGTTCGTTAGCTCATCTCTTGCCCTTTAGGTTTTCAGTTGGGAGTTAAGGCATCAGTCTAAACTGCAAAGGACAAACATGAATTTCTTGTAATAGACCTACCGAAGTGGTTTTTCCCATGCATGAGTTGAGGGGCCCGCACCATCAACTGCTCTCTCCAGAAACTTCTTCCTTGAGTTTAGGGTCTGAGGTTAAGGCTATCTCCTGCTGCCTTGGAGCAAAGAGGGATAGTTGTGACTCAGAGCAAAGGCCTTTCAAATAAATCCTATCTTCTCAATAGACTCTCTTCTAATCTCCAACTCTGGACTTTTAATGCCTTTGATGTGGTAGAAGCATTTAAAAGTTATCTAAAATGGACCTGAACTATCTGCTGTGAAACCATTTTGCTTCTCAGTCTATCTACCCACTTTGGAATGTGCTGGGGCTGAAACTTCCATTTTAATCTCAGAGATATCATAGATATTATATTGAAAATGATATCCTTTTCTGCCACTTCAATCAGAGGTCTCTTTGTAGAGTATAAATATGACCACATGACTCTCCTAGCTTAAGACCTCCCCATGAGTTCCCAGAGTCCTTGCCTAGGCAATGCACACAGATAAACAAGGCATTGCAAAATGGGATGCACAGAATGCTGAGGCAGGGAACAAATGGAGACCAGGTGAAGGGGAGGATGGCTGTCTGGCCTCTGGCCTTGGAGCAGCAGCCTATAACCATGATGGTTAAAAGTGTGTATCTCAAATTGGAAAAGCAAGCATTCCATGTACTCAGTACTAATCTGAAACTAGTAGATCAAGAACTATAGGCCCACATGAGCGAAAAACACAATTAAATTTGAGGAGGGGTGCGGGGAGGGGGCTCCTTAAGTTCCTACCTATCAGGTCCCATGTCGGGGTATATGACACATTTCCCGGGTAAAATGCTCAACTACAACTTGGAATTGGGACTTTGCCTTACAAAGACAAATAATGCAACCTAATAGTATGTACCCTCCTACTAATCCAAAATCAAAAAACAAAATAATATCCCATGAACTCTTATGCAAAAGTGTCTGGGTTCAAATCCCTGCTTCACTACCCATAGCTATTTAACTTAGGTAGTTACTTATTCTCTCTAAATCTTAATTTCCTCATTTGTAAAATGGGGATAATAATAGTTCCCTCTTATGACTGTTGTGAGAATTAGAGGAGTTACCATTTCTAAAGTGCTTAGGAGAATGCTTATGATAAGTGCAATGTAAAGTTTCTTAAAGAAATATAAAGTGCTACTGCCTTTGTCCACAAGTAGGAGGCTCTCACCCTGACTGACTCCAGTTCAGCCTGCCTTACTCACTTTAGTTATCACCTCTTCTGAGAAGCCTCAAATGATCCTTAACAGTCATCAGGTGTCCTTCTGACATGCTGATATACACACCCATGTCACCACAGTTATGCCACTGTATTGTGGCTGACGTTCTTTCTCTGTAGACCGTAAACACTCTGTTATTGAAAGAAGGACTTATATCTTATTAATAGTTGTATAAACAGAGGTTTAGAGTGTCTGTTATGTCTTAAATGTATGATGAATGGATGACCGTATGTATGAGAGAGAGAGAGATAGTCTAATAGATAAGAATAAAACTCTGTATTTGTATTTACAATTTGATACTTTCTTTTCTTTCTTTCTTCTTGTATTTATTTATTTATTTATTTATGGGTAGTTTTTGGTGGGGACTGGGTTTGAACCCACCACCTCCAGCATATGGGGCCAGCACCCTACTCCTTTGAGCCACAGGCACTACTAATACTTTCCTTTCTTTTAATGTAAGACAAATCCTTGACTGGTTAGAATTTTTATAGGTTCTACGTGAAGCCATAGTTCCCTATATCATTTAAGAGAGAAGAAAGTTCGGGGATTTATCTAAACTTTAGATTTACAAAAAGCTAAGTTGGGTTTGATTGCTTACTCCACCTACGTATTTCTCACACTCATCTAACACTGAAAGCAGGATTTAATTCTACATATATTTGTGTGCCTTTCTGGACCAAGGAAGGATATGAACACAAATAAAATATGACTCCTAACATATAAGAACTTGAACTCTAGATGAAAGGAAACACATAGGAACCTGTAAAACGAGGTGGAATATGGCAATGGTATAAGATTGGGAGGAAACTAAAGAAGAGGAATTTAGTTTATTACCATCTATTTTTAAGAATTTGATTTTTAAAGTGAAGTCCTAATTCTTCATTACTTTGTCTCTTTTTGATCTGTTACTATCTTCTTTTTACCTCTTGAATTTACCCTCCTGACTGCACTGGAAGAACAATCTCTTGATTAAATAATTCACACAAAAATCAACAGTCTATTTTACAACGACCCATCTTTTCCTTTTTTCAAATTCTGTTTCCTTACCTTTTAAAATGCGAATAGAGTGATTTGTATAATGTTTGAGTGACAACATTCCCTGGGTAGGATATCAGTGTTGTCAGTATGGAATTTTAGAGCGTGAAATAAATTCATGGATCATCTAGTGTATATTCTAATTCTTTTCTTTTCTTTTTACCAAAATAAGGAAGTGAGATTAACTTGATAGCAAAACTAGCTGAATGGAACAGCCAAAAGAAAACCCCAACACCCTGACACCCAGTACAATTCTTTTTTTCCCATTAAACTATGCTGCTGCTAGAATAATTTTAGACTATAGGAAATGCAGTCCTGGGGAAGATATTTATAACAAGTGTCTGGCTCATTTAGCATGCTGTTGTTTGGGATATCCAGCTGCACACTTTGTTCTTGTCAGTAATAAATTATTTCCTGACAATTTGGTTGACAAACGGGATCCCAGCCTCAATGATTTGCACACATCTTTTAAAAAATGATCAGGTTAACTGTACTAAATGGCTTTTTTGTCCTTCACTTATCTTCTAGCATGAAGAAAAGGAAGATTCAAGATCTTCAATAAGAGTATAAATCACACACAGAGACAGAACTCCGTTTATGTAACATTGAGGGTAAAGGTACCCTTTTATGAGTTTTTGTAATCCAGTGGAGATTCCCTGAAAGCCACAAAACCTCTCCTGTGCCCGGAAACGAACATTGCTTTTCCAGCTTCCTAGTGGGCTAGTACAAAAAGTACAGGGGACATTCAAATGTTTGAAAAGCAAAACAGAACCAGGAGGTGGGGGTGGGGAGGGGAACGTAGGGGTGGCCAGTGAGGATTCTTTTACAACTCATATTTCTCTATTGAAAACTGAGATTTCTCGTCACATTGGGGCAGAATAATTGATAGCAGCTGCAGATGAGAAGGTTTGAACGTGTATCTCCCCAGGCAGTATTTTCTTTAGTATTCTCTGTGGTATGCTGAAAGTACAACAATTTAATATTGAATTGTAGATTCTTTAGTTAGCGCCACGGACCTAAACAATTTATTTATTTGTTTGTCTGCACAAAAACTTACCTTGTTTTATGTTCTTCCCTCACCTACGTTTGTGTGGTCATGACATTTGCCTGTTGAGAACGTTGGTGATGTTGAGAATATTCTCCTCTATGTAGCAGGTGGGGAATGAACGCAGAGTGAACATGAGCTGGCACCAACCATTTCAGCTGCAAACTGGCCTCTTGAAGTTGAGAATCTTTAGTCTGATTAGTGAAGGGAAATCAGCCTTATAGGAACAACTTCTCCGTCAACTCCCATTATTCGTAATAGCAAGATAATGAAGACCAAGTTTGAGGTAGTTGAAAATCTTCTTAGTGCAGGCAATAAATAAGTTGCAATTTAAGAGATAATAATAGTTCAAAGTGAAAAAAAAAAGAGTCCAAGATATTTCTCAAAAAAAAAAAAAAGCTAAAAGGAAGAATATAGATCTTTTCAGTACAGATCTTAAAAGGGCAGGGCTCCTTTAATGAAATATTTCTTTAAGAACTTCGTATTTCTTTCCTTTAGTGGAAGAGTTCTCCGTTTACATACTCCTATATAAATAGAATGGAAAGGGTATGAAAAGGCTATTAAAATAATTACAGAAGTTCAGGTCATAATTTGTCTGTTGATTCAGACTGTCATCAGGTAAGTCAATTTCTACAATGTTAAGACTAATTGGCTAGACTAGAGAATTGGCTATAAATGACTTCAGACATCTGGATCAGATCTGTGCTCAGCTTGGTCAGTGGGATCCATCCTGCACTGAGTATTTGTCCCCTTCATCTGAGCAATAGACATTAGTTCTGTCTATTGCTGTTGTACTACTGGCTTTTTGTGATTATCATTTTGCCACCATGCTGCAAAGCATGATGGGATTAAACACACACAGTACTGGACAATGGAATAATGGTGATCAGTAGCCCAGCTGTCCCACTGGCAGAACGTGGCCAAATCTAACAGTGAATGTTTACCATGGACTGGGTTTATCAGCTAACTCAATAATGTTTGGATTATAGTGCTCAAGAAAAGCTATATTTAACTAGTTTTGCATGCTTTTTAATGCTCTAACCCAGATTCTATCACCCATGTCCAATCTCCCCTTTCCATGCCTCTTGGAGAAATCTAATATGGCTTATACTTCCATATTGGCATACGTGTATTTATGTATGACTGAATTCTCTAAAAGAAATCAATAGACTTTTAAAATAGAGAATCTCCTAGGCCCAGAAAAATCCAGGGCCTAGACAAACCTCGAAATGAAGTCAGTAGCAAGGCATCCTCATGTGACTTAACCCCCATTTTAAAGTTCATTTGAACTTTGAAAATATTTTAAAGCCAAATAGCTCATTTAATTCTATGGTTGCCAGAAAAGGAGGTGCTCTGCAAAACTAAATTTCCTAAATATCTGAAAGTTACATATTTTTTACTTCAAACATTTTCAAAACTGGGATTACTTTTTATTGGAAACGTAATTATATTTGAAACTTCTCTGCCTTCTTAAACATCTTATAAAGCATATTAAACATAACTATTTTTATGACTCAGGTATAACTATAAATATAAATGTACCAATGCACTTATGGCCCATTAAAAGTATAGAACAGTTTTTCCTTTCAATAAATCTCTGTATTATCTCAAATTACTATATTTTATTTGTCTGCTTTTAGAAGTTTTTCTGTTAGCTATTAATCCTTGTCATTCTTGGGGTGCTTGCTCTATTACTCAGTGCTATTCTTTTTCTTTTTGCAGCTTCTAATCTGCTATGGTCTTGGCAGTACATAGCTAGCATTCTTAAAATTTTGTGAAAACAGGACAAAAATGCTTTCTGAAGTGAATGGGCTTTACCGTCTGTATGTCAGGAAAACTATTTCTGTTGCCTAGAGGCCTTATTTGCTTATGTAATAGAGGGATAAAAATTATTTGCTTTCAGATGACACCAGATTCTTTTTATGGAGAAATTCTTTGATATTGGCATAACTCCACCACTAATGTTCCCGGTGCTTTGATACCCCAGGAAATTATATACTCATAATAATGTGAGCTCTTTTTAGATGTAAAATGTACATCCCAGCATATGTTCCCTGGTGGCTAGAGGGTGAGGAAAATGTGTAGATGTCAGGATTGATACTTAAGTATTGTGATGGATACATTTTATTTTAATATGAACTTAACTATTTTTAGTCAGAATACTTTAACAATCAATGTTTCTGTTCACACACTGTAAAAAGGAGAGTTAAGCCAAACTTTACTGGCACAGAAAAAAATAAGCTAGAGGAAAAAATTAGAGGTAGATAACTTACTGTCACAGAGAGGAATATTAAAGTCTCAAAATTTTTACAAGTGTGGAAGGATTCCACGAAATCTAATTGCTGAGTTAAAAAAATGTTTAGTCATTTGAATTCAAAATTTTCCCCCCTTGGGGAGCAAATGAAAAATTCACTCTGTGTTTCTGACTTATTCACACTTGATATGACACAGTCTTTTTTCTTTATGAGAGCTCCCTATCCTAAAATCCTAGGATGCTCTGAAATCTAAGGCATAGGATTTTTAATAATCATTTCCATGCTCTTATTTCTATTCCAGGAAGCTTCTTCAGTAGGTCACAGATGAACTTTAATTGTATTTTGAAATTAAAAAGATGTTCAAATGGTTACTAAAATTGAAAAACCCACAATATGAAGTATATTGTTCCCCTTTGCAAATGGAAGGATTGCAAAGGCTTAGGAAAGTGTCCTCAAAATGTATTTGTGAGCTTTTATTTCATTTTAAAAATATTCAAAGTGTTTTCTGTTCAATCTTTTCTGTATCTTTTCTAAGTTAATACCTTGTTCCAGTATTGTTTACATAGTTACATGTTTCCATCTGTGTGTGTGTGTGTTGGTGGGTATGGTAGTTAGACTATAAGGGGCGGGCTGTAGAAGAGAAAACTGAGATTTATTTGGAGGTGTGTGTTTGGTGATGAGTTTGGGAAGTTGGTATCGATCTTGAGAGCTGACTGATGTCAGTTTGGCTGACAACAGTTATTTTTCTTTTTATCTTTTTCTTTTAAAATCATTGAATACATTAAGGGTTCATGGGATCAAATTAAATACACGTGGTAGAAATTGCATTTGCTTTGAAATGAACTGTGAGAATAATAGATTTAGCCAGCTATGGAATTAGGCCCCAATTCCCGCTTTGTCTTCACTTACAGTTTACCTCCTTTGCATGGCTAAAACGGAAAACCAGTGAATACAGAGACCATTTGCTGTGCCTTTCCCTATCTTTCTTTGTATTATGCAACAGTTTGGCTAACTGAGCAGAAAGCTATAGCGTTTGACTCCCAGGAGACATGCCAGTTATGTGTATCTTATTATAGCATTCAACTAGATCAACATCACTTTAAATATTAAAGAAATGCCCCTTTAAGACACTTTCTCTGACCTCTAATGCCATTCATTTCACAGAACATGAAAAACAAATCACCAAAATAAACTTCCCGAATTGTATTTGTGAGCTAATTCTCAATCTACTTGTAAATATTATTAGGGGTATTGGCTAAATGCTACCACATGTTAGGGCAGAATTTGTAGAATGAAAATGCAATACACATCACAAAATAAATGGAGTTTGCTACTTCTATCATCCTCAGTTATTTTAACTCTATTCTTGTGGAGTGTTAGGAAGGCTGTGTCCCCCTAAGGAACATGTGCTGTGTGTAAATTATTAACTCATTAATTCCTGAGGTCCTAGGGCCCTAAGGACACAACAGTCTTTCTCTAGCTTCCTGGTTTCACAAATGTGGAAACTGAAAGACTTCTAGCAGGAAATCAGTGCCTAGCTAAAAATAGAACTCAAGCTTTAGTTCTTAGTACAGGAATGAAGAGCTTTTGCATGGAATTAAATTGATGCTATTTGTGGGTATGAGATCAATAAGAAAAATCGTTTTGACCTATTAGCATTTATAATTATTTTGAATTACATTGAAGCATAAACATGACATCGTGGCTTTGGGAAACGTCCTGCCTTTAAAGCACTATCACTTAATTGGAACTCATTCAGTGAAATTAGTCATGTACAAAGAGATAGTTTGATAAAGTGAACCCACATGAGTTTGGCTCTGCCATCGTGTCTTTTATAAGTACATTTGCCCCCTACCACGTGATGTTGGTGGCTGACAAGTCAGACTGTAGTAAAATGGTGAGGAATCAGTTTTTAATGAAAACATAGCAAATTTATGATGGTTTTTGTAGTATATATTTCAGAATTGTCCAGAAGCGTTACAAACTCTTTAGCATTTTCTGAAAGTAAAATTTTCTACTGTGTATGCTATAATTATATGCTTAATAACAACTTGTTTTAGGGTAATCTGCAGAATGTATTACAAATGCACTTGGTATTGGTATTTTGTATTACAAAGTGCATTTGTAATACACGCACTACAATAATAATAAAATAGGATATGACTACAATAATAATAAAATAGGAGGCAGTTGAATCTAACAATAATTTGACAAATACTAACGAGGAGTCTACTGTAGCAACACCAATTTAGAGGGTATAGATAAAGCTAACAAAATAAGAAGAGAAAGAAAACACATATATACGTGCAATTTGTGTCCCCAGTAGAATATGTTGCATTTACCTGATGGAATACTTTAGGAAGTATTTTATGCCAAAGCGTTTTCTAAGGGACTAAGAAAATGTTTTAGGAATGCCTCAGCATTGTAACTTTCTTCTGTTCTTGATAAGTTCCGAGCACCAAAATTCCCGTGAGTATTAGCAGCATTGTAAATGTACTACATAAACGTGTTGCCAATCATATGCGTTCATAAATTAAGAAGAGATAAATGACCAGATGACATGAGGAGAACTGTGTAGCTTTACACTGAAGAGATAAAGGTGGGAAAAAGACACATGAAATTATCTTTTCATTGAAAATATTTTTTTTCTTTTCATGTATGTTTCCAACATCTTAATTGTGAAAACTCATGGACATTCATAATGATAAGAAAATGTGATATATGCTGGCCTTGGTGGCGCGTGCCTATAATCCCAGCACTTTGGGAGGCTGAGGTGGGGAGATTGTTTGAGGGCAGGAGTGTAGGGCTCCAGTGAGCTATGACTGCACCACTGCACTCCAGCCTGGGTGACAGAGAAGGACCCCATCCGTGTAAAAAAAAATAAAAAAAAAGTCATTTTCGGCCCGGCGCTGTCGGTGGGGTGGCTCGTACCTGTAGTCCTAACACTCTGGGAGGTCAAGAGTTCAGAATTTTGAGATTTCTTGAGTTCAGAAGTTTGAGATCAGCCTGAGCAAGAGTGAGACCTGTCTCTACTAAAAATAGGAGAAGTAGCTGAGCACAGTGGAAAGTGCTTGTAGTGCTGGCTATTATGGAGGCTGAGGCAAGAGGATTGCTCAAGACCAGGAGTTTGAGGTTGCTGGGTAAAGGGTGACAGACTGAGACTCTGTCTCAAAAAAAAAAAAGTCATTTTCGTAGCAGAATGTGGCTGTTGTTTTCTAGGAGAAACGAGATTTAATTCATTAAAGCCTGTTTGGAAATAGGTGACAGAAGTAGGGAACTAAGTAGTGAAGGCTACAGAGGGTAATCGCTGGTGCTGTTGGTGCCCATGGTTCTCAGTGGTCCAGGAGCTTTTAAAAAAACTAATGTGGGCTAGTACCTGTGGCTTAAGGAGTAGGTAGCTTAAACCCAGCCCCAGCCAAAAATTGCAAAAAAAAAAAAAAAAAAAAAAAATACTAATGTGTGCCATGATCCCATGATCCCCTTTCTGTGATGCCCCACCCTCCATATTTGATTTAATTGAGCATGGAAAGCAATCAAAATATCGAAGAGCAGATTTTTGGTTTACGAACTGGTTTAATGATTAGTACTATTGCTTGGAAAAAGTGAAAGCAGGAAAAAGCATGGAGAAAATCATAACATAGAGGAGACCAAGATAGGGAAGGGAATGAGTGGACAGACAGAACCGGAAAGGAGGCATGCAGTTGCTGGACGCACACCCAAGGACTTTAACTGAGGTGATATTCTTTCCTCTGTATGTATGAAAGTAGATAATTGGTATTTAATCTCCCCAAACCCGGGTTTTTCCACACTAATTTTCCAGCAACTGCTAACAACTTCCACTATGCATGCCGCTAGAAGTCTTTAAAATTGGTACCAGACAAAGAAAGCCCCCAGGCATTCTCAGCAGGCCACAATATTCTGGATCAATTAAATAAGAACAGAACAAAAGAACTAAATTGGTAAGCCAATGGTAAGACTGAGAATATCTATGAGGTTTCTACCCTGAAACAAAATAGTTGAAGAGTTATGCAATTTGTGGGAGGTTTCTGAGGAATCTTTATTTTGCAAGATTTGTAACACTATGTTATTTTGGCCGAGGCTACCATAAAAACAAAGTCATTCCAAACAGCAATGAAAATCTTTGTACTTCTGTGTTCCAAGCACAGGGGACTACCCCTCATTCTAAAAAGCATCAGGCCAAGCTACCTATGTTTTTGTTTCTTTTTGGGGAATGTCTTTGCCTCTTCAATATCATCTTTTACATCTCATGCCAAAAGGCACATTCTCTGTAAAACTTCCTGCCATTGATGAAAGACAGTGTCTATGTATGCTCTCATTCAAAACACACAGCTCTTTAGTATCACTTTCATGTTGTTCTGTTTACTTACCTGCCTCTCTTTCTGGGCAGACTGAGAATCATTCAAGGAGAGTTAACAGCCAGTGCTTTGCAGTGTCTGTTTTTCATTGCACTGGGAAGCTAACCCTTCTGTTGGGTAACTATAACCCCTTATGAGAGAGAGCTGGACAAATGCTTATTGCATTATGTTGACACCCTTCACCTACTTGGAAATGATCTTTTCGGCCAGTCCTGCTGGAGCAGCTCTACTCATGTCAGTTGTGCCTGTCCTGTGGTGTGTTTTTGTGTGACTTCATCAGCCTCAAGGGGTTGAAATATATGAAAAACTTGCTTGTTTGTGCAGCACTCATACTTGAAGAGAGGGGAAAAGGGATCTATAATTAGATTCTCAGAATGGTCTAAGGTCCCAAACAGACGACAGAATAAAACACTAAAGTAAACAATGAAAACCTAGAGATTTTCTCACTGAATTCTGAAAGTCCACGAGGATGGCCATTATCATTTTGGCATGTATATTGGAAAACAAAGGCAAAATTTATTACCTGCAGCATCGTAATCGTCTACCTAAGACCGAAACAAATGAACAAACTAACAAATGAACAGCTGAAACCAACTGAAACTTTACTAATAGCATTTAGGAAAGTGACTAGATATGAAACAAATTCAAATATCAATAGATTTTATCTATATTTGTAAAATCACTTGAAAATATAATGAAAAAAGTTATTTACAAGTAAAATGCAATCTTGATCGTGTTACCAAAGTCACACTTTACACATATCTGAAAAAAAATAATTCTATGTTTTGAGTGGCACCAGGAAAGTGCCTGAATAGCCAAAGCAATCTTAAGCAAAAGAACAAATCTAGGGGTATTGCTAGACTTCAAACAAGGTTATAATAACCAGAATAGCATTCTGTTGGTACAAAAATAGAGACATAAATCAATGGAACAGAACAGAGAACACAGATACAAAACCATCTACCTACAACCAACTGATCTTTGACAAAGCATATGACAATAGACACTGGGGCAAAGAAACCCTGTCCCATACATGGCGCTGAGAACATTGGATAGCCACTTGCAGCAGAATGAAACAGGACCCCTAACTCTCACCACTCACAAAAATTAGTTCAAGATGAATAAGAGACTTAGACTTAAGGCAGGAAACCCTATGAATTCTAGAGGGAAATGTAGGAGAATCTCTTCTAGATGTTGGTCTAGGCAAAGAATTTATGAAAAAGATCCCGTGGCAATCATGGCAATAAAAATTGATAAACAGTATTTTAATAAACCAAAAAGAAGCTTCTGCAAGAAGCAATCAGCAGAACAAATAGACAACCTGCAGAATGGGAGAAAATATTTGCAAGATACACATTCAATAAAAGGCTCAGAAGCTGAATTTACAAACAACTCAAGCAAATCTGCAAGAAAAGAAAATGATCCTGTTAAAAAGTGGGCAAAAGATAGGAGCAGATGCTTCTCTCAAGAAAAAGGATGAATGGCCAAGAAACATAAGAAAAAGTGATCAGTGTTACCAATTACCAGGGAAATACAGATTAAAACCACAATGAGATTCACCTTATCCCAGTGAGAATGGCTTTTATAAAAAGTCCACTAGTAATAGTTGGCGTGGATGCAGAAAGAAAGGAATGCTTATATATTGTTGGTGGGACTGCAAATCAGTACAATTTCTAAGGAAAACAGTATGGAAATTCCTCCAAGAGCTAACAGCATATATACCATTCAATCCACCAATTCCAAAACCAAGAGAAGAAATCATTTTATCAAAAAGACACCTACACTCCAATGTTTATTGCAGTGCAATCCACAGTTCTAAAGATGTGCAATCAACCTAAATGCCCATCAGTTCATGAATGGATTAGCAAAATGTGGTATATGTGCACCATGGAGTATTGCTCAGCCATAAAAAAGATGAATTGATAACTTTTGCAACAATCTGGATGGAGCTGGAGGCCATTTTTCTAGACGAAGTGTGGCAAGAATGGAAAAACAAGCACCACATGTACTCACTATTAAAGTGGAACTAACTGATAAGTACACAAGTGTGTAGAGGGAAGTAAAACTCAGTGGAAAGCCCTTGGGGCGCAGGGGAGAAGATAAGAGGGAAATACCAACCTAATGGTGGGCACACCTATAGCTGGGAGTTAAGTGTTAACAAAAAATGATCCATATAGCCTAAAACATTTGACCCTCCCTAATATTTTGAAATAAAAAAGAAAAGAAAATGAAAAATATCCCAGTTCATCAGCAATAAAAGTATATAGTACATCGAATAAGCAATACGTAATAAGAAATTTACAAAGCCTCTGTCATGAAACTAATATAACTTTACTGAAAGACATGAAAAAATGCATCATAAATATAAAGCTGTGCTGTGTTCTTTGGTGAGATGACTCAATATTGGAAAAATTTCAAGTAAATATGTGTAAATAACCTTACTGTAGCTAAAATGTAAATTAATTCCATAATGAGATATATGTTATCTTTCAGATTAGCAGAGCTTAAAAATATGTGGAATAGCATATTTCCTCAATGGGAGTATAAATTGTACAGTTTTTTTGGTGATAACTTGAAACCATGCAGTAAAATTTTAAACTTCCAACTCTAACTCGAATGTTCTGTTTTTAGAAATTTACCCTCTGCTCTGGGAGGCCGAGGCGGGTGGATCATCTGAGTTCAGGCTTTGGAGACCAGCCTGAGCAAGTGTGAGACCCGGTCTCTTAAAAAAAAAAAAGCCAGGCACTGTGTTGGGTGCCTGTAGTCCCAGCTACTTAGAAGGCTAAGGCAAGAGAATCACTTGAGCACCTCCCCCCCCACAAAAAAGAAAGAAATGTACCCTCTGGAAACATTCACCCAAGTGATTGTAATATTGATAGTGCCAGAAACATCATGACAATTTAATAGGAATTTGGTTAAAAATTATTTTCCAACTCTTCAGAACAATACTGGGCCGACATTAAAAGGATGTGGCTATTCTATTGAGCAAATGAAAGTATTGTCTTTAATATGCGACAAGTATACAAAAGTGGGTTGAGACACACCGATTAATGTGCCTCTATCTTTGTTTCTTAAAAAAAGTGTGTGTTAGTGTATATGTATGTGTGTGTGTAGAATGCATGTAAACAAGTTCAGTAGGCTATCTCTGAGAGCACAATTTCAGGGGTTTTTGTTTTTTAATTTGTCAAAACTTTTACAATAAAATTTCTTTAATCAGAAACAAACATAAAGATTTCTTTACTTCTTTAGACTTTCACCTTATGATTTTTTTTTTGTGTGTGTGTGGCTTTATCTCTATTTTCCCCATGCTTAAACCTCAGGACATGACCCTTTTTAGGAGAACTGTGTAGATAGTCCCTCAGGAAGACACACGCAACATTCGCTACTTTATAGTTGAGCAGAGTTAATGATGGAAATGACAGTGATAATGACAAGAGAGGGCCTGACACATCTCTGAGCTTTTCGTCAACTTTTACTGCTCTTTCTTCACCTCCCTTTGATCTCCTGCCCTGAGCAGGAGTTTTAGACTGTATGTCATTAAAGTTCATTTAATTCGAAGCACATATATGAAAAAAAAATGAAAGCGTCACAAAGATACTGCTGCTTTACCAAAAGAGAGAGAGATTCCTCAGAGGGTCAAGGTGAGGCAGAGCTTTTTAAGCTGGAATTTGAAATTTCAGATCTGGAGCTTTTCTTGATAAGGAAAAAGAAAAAGAAAAACCTTTCACATGGAGACAAAAAATTAAATTTGAAACATCTACAGTTGTTCAGACGAACCTTATTTGCTGGGTTTTAAAGGAGTTACTGCCTCTCCAGGCATCCAGATCATGTATTAAAATGCCTTTTCAGAAGTGTCTGAAGAACGCATAATTTATTGATCCCAAACAAAATGTTCTCATTGTTATCAAATACTGAAGAACCTTGAACAAACCCCACCATTTCTCTAATTTTATTGCCATTCAGATTGTGTGATTATTTCAACATTAAAGAATATTTCTGCTTTTAAACTCTACTGATCAAACTCACAATGAGTTATTTTAAAAAACATTCCAAATATTTTATTTCGCCCAGCTTCATGTTGACAGGTACAATAGTCCCATCTTAGCTTCTGTTCACACAAGAACACATTTTTGAAACCCATTTGATAAAAGGTAGAGCTACACAAGCTCTGCAGAGCCAGCACCTGCTGAGCAAACTGTCAAATGTTTGCCACGGTACTTAGCGCTTTATTATGGCAAAATGAAAAAAAAAAGGCATGGGAGTGAAATTAAAAACTCACAATGAAATAGTTGATTAAGAAAATTAAGCCATTTAGCACAGACCCATGCTTCTGTCTCCTGGAGGAAGCCTTGGGAGGCTGCTGGGGACCAGAGTCAGTTAAAACATTCGTCCTCTATGGCAATGACTGCTTAATTTTATTCACAAAGGACTCCTTTGGCATTCATCTAAATTTTCAGACCCCCTTTCAAATTTATTCATAAGTTTCCTCTTTCCCAGTGACCCCAACATACTTGGTGCTGGGAAAGGGGCTGCAGATCTGCACCTAAGCCAGAATGAAAGCCTCGGGGGGGTCCTGAGGCTCAAGTTAGATGGCTTCTCAGAAGGGGCGAAGGCTGAGCTCCTACTTGCCCTGGGCCAGGCATTTTAATTACTAGTTGTTTCTCTTTCTTTCTCCCTTTCTGTTTAAGGGAGGAAGGGGAGGAAAGAGTGGTAAGGGAAGTTTTGAAGTAACAGAGGCTCAACTTATTTGAGCTTCCTTGAAAGCCTCCTCCAATTAAGTCTGTCCTTACCCTAACCATCCCTTTGTTCCCAGCTCCCCCAATCTCTGGGTTCATAGCTACCCCAGGGTAATTTTGTTTCTTCTGAGTTGCTTTTGTTTGTTGCTTTAGCGACTGAAATGAATTCCTCAGCTAGACTATGAAAACTTCCAGAAGTCTAGAAATATGTCTTCTCTTCCTTTATGTGATTTAATAGTGTCTAGTATTTTCACTCAGTAAGGAGGGATCAATTAAGTAAAAGTAGATTAATTAACTAAAAGAATTAGATTGTCTGTCTTGAACCCCAAAGGCTTTCTGGAAACAAAAAAAACTAGTAAAGCAAAGGCAACTGGTAGAACTATTCTTCTCAAGTAAGAACTTACAAATCTGACTTAGCCTTGAACTATTTAGGGCTCAGGTTCGAGGGAACTTCTTCTGAGAAGTTAATTATTAATTCATTGGGACTTAAATTTTGATAATTATTAGGCGCAGTTTTAGGGACGTGACATAGATTCATGATATTCACATGTTTAGAAAGAGTTTGCACTATATTTATTTTCTTATTTATACCCAAACTTTGTTCTTTATGGACTTGGAAATGTTATTGAGATTAAACAAAGTACACTAATTGTTGTGGAAAAAGTGACTAGATTTATAAAGTGGAATCAAAATTAAGACTACATTAAAATTGGATCTGGCAAACCTTTGCACATTTACCAAAAATTTGAATCTAAGCATCCTGGCAACCAAACTGAAAAAGGTTAGGTATCTGATCAAGGAACACAATGTATAGCGTCTAAGAGACTGACCATAGTTCACTTTGCCTTGGAGAACCCTAAAAATTCTTAACACAAAGTTTAGGCAGGGGCTTCTTGAGGACATCATCAGGTTAGGGCTGCCTAATACCCTTTGTTCTTGACAGTATTCTAAAGGGTAGACCAGCATGAATTTCATGGGGTATGTTTATAGTGTCTTTCAGTCTGGACTATTTTCATAGCAAGTAGTGGTCAATAAAAGCAATCTACTGATATCTATACAGTGAATTATGTAATATAATTTATCCTAGCCCATCTAGTTTTTGGAATAGATTTGACAGTATCTTCCCAAATGGAATCTGCCAATTAGGTTGATGTTACTTTATCAATCAGGTTGGGCTGGTTTGTGTTGTGATAACAAACAACCAGAAAAACTACAGTGCTTCAAACTACCATGTTTACTTTTTGCTCATGCAACATGCTCATCATGGGTTGAAAAAAAGGACTCTGCTCTTTGTTGTCTGTCACTCAGGAACCTGGGTGAATAGAGGCTTCATGCTTTCATGATCACAGACATTGGGAGAAAGAACACAGCAAACCACGTCCTGGCTCTTAAAACTTCTGCCCACAACAGTCATCACATCTGTTGACATTTCACTGTATAAAGAAAATCAGTCATCAGGCCAGGCCAGTCTTCTATAGAATGGGATGTGTAATCCTCCCACAGGGAAGTGCACAGAATATTGTAAACAACAATACATGTTATGACAACCACGTATCCTTAACAAAAAACCTGAAAGAATGATTTTTTTCCAGTTATTTCCCAAGATATGGGGTGACAAAAATCTCCAAATTGCATTATTCTCTACTGACTCCCTGAAGTGCAGTGTTCTCTGCTGGCCATTAAAAATAAGAACTGCTTTCACAGACAGACTCACTGGGGCTAGGAATGATATTCTACCCTGAAAATGCAGGAGCTTAGCAAGGCCCCGTGGTAAAACACTCTATAATTTAATGCTTTTAAGCTTTTGACGACTTAAGCCCTGCTTATTTTCCTTCTCTAGTTAGAACATCTTGATAACCACACATGCACACAACCCTATATTGGTATAATGATGATGTCTTTTATGATTCACCTTGACCATTCTTTTTGACCCCTCCCATCAAAAACATTCAGTGACTCTTGAGGGAATTCCTAGCATTTCTGACACCTTGAGTGGAACATTTTTATAACACCCTCCCTCTTGTGATGAAATTACTTTCATGTGGTAATCGGTATTCAACATAATCTTTTTATTCTTTTGTTTTAGAATAATTAATAAAAAGGAATGATTTTGATTGTAAAGGCTGCTCAAAATTCATAGGATATTTTATGTATGAACTGAAATTTGTATGACCTGAAACTTATCAAATAAAAAATATTACAATTTCATTTTGCATTTAAACAAACATGGAAAACTCCATGTGATCCTGTAGGAACTTAAGTTCTGTTTCGTTGACTTACGTTCACAGCTATGTCTGCCCAAGGCAAGGGCAAAATATTCCCAATTTACTCTTGAATGATTACAGCTGAGTGTGGGTGTGTATGGGCCAATTTAAACAATTGGGAGTTGGCTGAATTAACTTCCATGTAAAACACAATATTTAGTAAAGGATAAATAATAAAAATGTGCTAATTCAAACCTTACAAGGTATTATTAAAATTCAACATAAATGGTATCAATTCTTTAAAACAAAGACCTACAAATGATTTCTTTTTTGAGAAGTATTTTATCACTTCATTATTTAGAGTTGTAGGCAGGAGGTGATGATTAAAATCAGAATGACTGGGTTTTTATTAAAGCTTTAAAATTCTTTATAGACAGGGTGCCTATATCCAGAACTCTCTCATACTTGGACAGTCACTGGTGACTCCCCAATGTTTTTGCAAATGAGTGTAAAGGGATGACCCTTTACAAAGTTCTCCATCATATGGCCTCAACCTCTGGTTAGCCCACTCCTCCACAACTCACCTATTACAAAAATACCCCCTCATCTAAAATAGTGAAAATATTCAATTCCCTGGCCCTTCTCTCTTTAAAAAGTTACTTCTGTGTACGTGCTCATATTTCTCCCTCTGGTGATGGAAGTATAAAGAACATCAGCTTTAGAGGCAGGACTTTTCTGGGATTGAATTTTCTCAACAGCTTACGAATTGTGTGATCTTGGGCAAGTTATCAAACCCACCTGGGCCTTATTCTCCTCACCTGCAAAAATAGTGGTAACAGAGCCCAGTTCATGGATACTACTGGCTTAGATGAGAGCATATAAAAATATGTGAGATCGCCTGTTATGTACATATCTTTCTTTATCCTACTTCACTAAATTTTATGCATCCAACACTCATGGGGCTTTGTTCAAAATAGGCTGTCAGGGAACTTGGACAACTGCATTTACCTGATTGGACTTGATGGTAGACAAGTAGCCAAGGCCACATGGGTTAGCCTTTAACTCCAGTTCTTTCTATAAATGCCTCAGCTGTGAGCTTGAGCATGGTCAGAAGAAGGGAATCTAGGATGTTTCTCATTTGGCTTCAATTCCTCTTCTTCAGCTGTCCAGATCTCTCTCATTTGGAACAAACAGTGTGACGAAACAGGGAGGCAGCAGAAGCGTAAGTGGAAGTGGTGACCTGCCGCTTGGGAGTCGGGATGAGGTGTCCGTTTCACCTTCAGGGCTGCCTTAGCATTTTGAACAGCTCAGAGGTCAGGAATGCTGTTGTCATCAGGGTTAGAGCTGTGTCCTGAATAAATACCAAGTTAGGAGGAAGATGACTCAGAGCTGCCTAAACCTCATGCTCCTCCGATATTTTAAGCAACAGAGAGTGGTAAGCAGCTGTTAGATATCTTTGCTTCTTTGTTCAGGCAAAGCTTAGGCTGTTCCATTCGGAAAGAAAATGATCATAATTTCCAGCCCATTTTAAACTCTCCCTTCTTAGAATCATTACTGCACACATAACCTGGACCATACAACTTAGTTTTAGACAGTTCCAAGTCATCTTTAATTTTTTTTCCTGTTTCCCCAAGTGTATATTGTTCCTTGTGGGATGAGAACATACCTCATATTTCTCTTACATTCTCTCCAACCTCAGAGATTAGTCTTAGGCCCACAGTAGGTGGTAAATACAAACACTAATTTTATTTGTCTAGGACTTGAAAATGAACACATTACCTTTACATCCCTTCTTTCCTTAAGCCTCACTATAACTCCATAAGGTAAATTTTATCTTTATTTTATAGGCCAGGAAAGTAAGGTTCAAGAGAGAATGAATATGCTGGATCAAGGTCATACAACTAGAAATTAGTAGAGTCTACTTTTGTTTATTTAAACATACTTATATGCATATACAAATGTACATACATATACATACATAAATCCCACCTTAGATAAGTACTCATTGATTTGCAAGAGCTTAATTGAAAGACTTTTTGCCTTTTAGTTATTAGATTCCTAGTCCCCAGCAGGTTCTTCTGGCTCTGAAAGCAGCTAGAAAACCATTTTATAACTTGCAGAGATGTAGATCTAGGACCTAATTATTTGACTTATACACAGACATGCTCATCTACTCCTATGTAAGGAAAAACGGCACAGGAAAATTCCCAAGTAATAAAAACCCATAAATTCATTTGTATTTTAGCTAATTCAGAACATTTTTTCAGTATATTGTCAGAAAAGTCACAGTATGAGTATATTTTGGAGCATCATTATTTATCTGAAAAATAAGGGAGTGAGCAAGAGTCTGTGTGTTTAAGGAGAGCAAAAGTGGTGTAAATAATTTAAATTGGTAAACTAATTTGATGCCGTCAACATCAATAGGCATTTATGGAATCCCTGCATTTTCTGTTGTGGCTGGAAAGTGGTTTAAACACATGTTGACATTTGGGGAGGCCGGATAACCCTGGGAGTTCAGTCAGGATAATCCAGTTCATACACTAGGGTGATTCAGACGACTGGAGAGCTACCTTTTTGTTTTGCTCTTATGTTGCAAAGGGACAGCAGCTCTGAGATGGACGGAAGACACTTGCCTCAATTATTATGTTGTGAATCACAGATTCCTGCTATAGAATGTAATTGAGTACTTTGGCTTCCCCTTTCAGTTATTGCTGCCTGGAGTAAACAAACATCCTATTTATATCAAAAAAGTCGTAATTTGCACAAATTAAATGTTAAAAATCTATTAAAATGGAAAAAGAAGTTGAGTTTCAGTATGGAAAAGTGCAAGCCAGTCTTTATTTGAGAGATTAAGGAGTATGACGTGCAAACATTTCATGTTGCTCATATAATTAATGCCCTTAGTAATTTACCACACCTTTTACTTCATTCATAAAAGTTTCAAAAAATTAACAGGGAATGGGTATTTGAGGAAGTTGTTGGATCACCAAAGTAGAGGAAGAGCGGTCCAAGGAGGGGTGGGGAGTAGGAGAGTGCTCAGATCATAATTGTGGCTGCAGAGAAATCCCTATTTCTATCTCCCGCTTTAATCCCTCCATCCCGCTCAGTGTGTATTAACCTGGAATAGATTACTGCGCTTCTCCGTTAAAAATAATGCACAGACATTTAGATTGATGATTACTGCTGCGTTCAAGGTTCTGTAAATAATGATAACATTACTGTCTAGCACATTATATAAGATCGCCTAAATTATAAGTAGAAGATGTATCATGTCATGGTCAAGTCTAATATATATAATTTACAGGCTTAATTCTCACTGTCATGAGTGTCTGTTGAAGAGGGCAAGAATAATGACCCTTATCCAGAACAAAACACGTGAAGCCTGTGTCTTTTAGAAAATCTGGAATTTAAGAAACGGTGCAATCTAAAGGAAATTCCCTCTCAAGGGGAAAAATTAAATCATTTCAGACCACCTCCTCCCACTAGGTTCCATTAAGTACATTTGGTGAACTTAGTACGTGTCTGACACAAGGATGAGTATGATGACTGAGGTGGTAGGAGGTGTAAAGAAGTGTTGGACTTCTGCCTTGCTTTCCCTGCGATCATCGTTTCACTGAGCAAAGCCTGGCAGACTGTCTTTTTCTTCTGTTTAGGAAGCATTCTGCAGTGTTATTAAAAATTGTTTCAACGTTCATTTCGCCCCCAAAGTTTTATACGTTATGGGTTTTCCTTCTCTGAAACCATACCGAGCTCATTTTACCTTTCCTTGTAACTATCCATCTTTTAAATATTTCTTTCTATTCCAAGACAGCTTTCTCATGTCTTACCTCGCCTGCCTTCCTTCCTTTAGATTTTTGCTGGTTTTCTTAACATGACAACTTTGAACTCCATCGTGGTAGTTTTTCCATCTGTTACGATTTTGTAAGCTTGTCTCCAAACCTTCCATCATCATCACCTTTTAGTGTGTAGAAGGAGTTATTCTTCAGCCCAGTGCAAAGTTTATTGTATATCCACGAAAGACTCTTGTTTAATTATATTCTTGAATCCTTTCCTCTCCATCTATTCTCCCTCTTTCACGGGTAAACATTAATCATTTTGTGTGTCTTAGGTTGACTTTATGAAACTGTCATTTATGTAGGTCAGAAACAATGGAATATCAGTAATTCATGGGATTCAAATTAACATGTCTTTCCAATCCTCATTTATTAATTAGGCATGTTCAATTAAAAATGTAATGATTTATGTATACGTATACATCCTTTTCTGACTAGATTAGTGATGTCACCTACTTTGAAGAGCAAGTTGCTATAAATGTGGGGCTGTTCTTTGGCTCTGAATTCTCTCCCCCTGGAACTGGAATATGCTGCTGCATAGTTACCATGAGATGCAATTAATGCAATGACTTTTGTTTTATCTGTCAATGACATTTTAGATAATTCATGGGTCTTTGTTGTTTTCTGAAAACATGTTTTAGTTAATTTTAGCCATTAGATCTCTACTTTTATTTATTTTATTTATTTATTTTTTTTGAGATGGAACCTCAAGCTATCCCCCTGGGTAGAGTGCCATGGCATCACAGCTCATAGCAACCTCCAACGCCTGGGCTCAAGCGAGTCTCCTGCCTCCGCCTCCCAAGTAGCTGGGACCACAGGCGCCC
>CAUYQV010180130.1:0-18294 GCA_963574575.1 Galagoides demidoff
CAAGCGAGTCTCCTGCCTCCGCCTCCCAAGTAGCTGGGACCACAGGCGCCCGCCACAATGCCCGGCCATTTTTTGGTTGCAGCCATCATTGTTGTTTGGCGGGCCCGGGCTGGGGATTCGAATCCGCCACCTTAGGTGTACGTGGCTGGTGCCTTAGCCGATTGAGCCACAGGCGCCGAGCCTAAACGAACATTTTAAACGTGTATTTGCTGTCTCCAGGCCTGACTGGGCTGCTGTCCTAGCTGCACCCTTAGAAACCAGGAAAGCCCATGTGGGATGTGTTTGTGTTTTTGACCCCCTCCATGCTGTCACCCATATTTTCCATTGTGGAGCTCCCTGAGGTTCACCTGTAACTCACTGACTCTCCACAGTGTGCAGCTAGAAAGGAACCCCCAAATGTCCCTGAACACACTGCTGCTGGAGCCCACCTGGGGACGTGTTGGCCACCAGGAGACCTGAGTTGCTGACGCTCTTTGGATGAGATCCCTCAGAACTCTGCCATTATTTGACATTGGCATGGATAGGGAAGAACTTTGCAATCCCTTTGGAAAGCAGTAGAACAGAAAGAGGGAAAATAGAATGAGAAGAGATTGTGCAGGCCATGGGCTTCCCTGCTGAGATGGAGCTGAAGTCATTACGGGTCTCTCCCCGGGTCAGGGGCTCCCTGTCCCACTCAGGGTAGAAGTCCTCGACAGGACTACTCAGAAGTTGAAAGGATACATCCTGAGTGCCAGAGGGGATTGAAATTTGCTCATCCTTAAATAGTTTTCAGTGAATGCCCTGGGTCCTTCTGGGTAGTCTACTGGACAATCACAACCAAATTCCTCCATCACTGGTTATCTGGTCAGGGGAAGTAAGGTGGAACCCCTGACCTCAAGAGAATGTGTAATAAGTTAACCAAAATTTGGCAGCCAGCTAGGGCAAAATTAGTATCCATTGCCGCTTCTTTTTAGCTTCTTATGGTGTTTGTGATTTCAGAGATGTGTACAAGATGTCAACTCTGGGAGCTGGGAGAGGGGCACAGCCCTGAGGCTCTGTTGCTTGGCCATCTTGGTGACGCTCCTTCACTGCTCTGGGTGTTAGCTTTCCCATTACAAACAGAGAGTAATTAATCAGATGGCTAATTAGGGGTGGATATACTAGGAAATTTTGGGCAAAAATGCTTCTAAGTGGACGTTCTGTATGAAAACAAAATAATGTTTTTCTATCTAATCGAGAGAGTCCAGTTGTTTGATCCTAATCCTGACCCAACTCTCTTCACTGTCAGACGTGCTTTGTCAGGCATCTCAGGCCCCAGACCTGAAATTTTCAAAGGCTCCTGCTTGCTGCCTCTGGAGTGACAGCATTGTCCTTAGCCTAGGGTTATGAGAGGCCTGAGTCCCCCAGTACCTCTCCTCCATCTTGAAATGGAGAGGCAGTATGTTAAAGGAACCCCAAGGAGAGTGTGGGACCCATGGGTGAGCGGCATCAGAGAGGGTGGGGAGCAACAGAGAAGGGGGTCAACAAGTGGAGTCTGGCAATGGGAACTCATCCACAGTAAACACAAACTGCTTCTGTGGGAGGGCTGCAAGCACAGTGATGGATTTGAAAGCTATTTGCAAGGCTGATCAGCTCTACGTTGAATTCCAGCTGCGACAAATGGTGCCTGGTTGAACAAATGTTACATTTCCATGAATTAATAATCTAAGAAAAACAGATGAAGAAAACAGGCACGTCTGCCCTCTGTTGGAATATCTGAGCATCGCACTCTGCCCATTCCTCCCCTAGTGTTGAACAAAATAATGCTGGTGGTGCATCCTGAAAATGTTTAGGTGATTTGGGGGCAGTATCTGATTCTAAGGGTATCTCATTTTGATAGCACGGAGTTTTCCTGTTTTTTTTTTGGCCGGGTCTGGGTTTGAACCCTAGACCTCTGGCATATGTGGTTGGAGCCCTACTCCTTTGAGCCACAGGTGCCACACAGTTTTCCTGTCTTAAATGAAAAAAATAATCACCCTATGGAATGAACAGCATTTGATGTGGAGAGAGGGGACTGGGCTTTCATCCTTGGCCTAACTTACAACTTGGGTCAGTTTGGACACAGGAGAGAACCTGACTCAACCTCAGTTTCTTCATCTGCAAAATGCAGATTGACAATACACACAGGCGGTTCTCAGAATTTAAAACAAGGTGATGTATCACAATGATATAAAGACAAATGGGCGGTGACTCTCACATATGAAAAACTGAGCTCAGTGCCCCACCCTGCCAGATGGTTAATAAACGTCAGCTGAATCTTAAAATCGAGCATCTTCTCAAAGGTGGTGACATGACATTTCATGTCTGGCCCCTTCCTAAGTATCATGTACACTGTACACTGTCAATGGATGCTAGAGAAAGAGTTGAGAGCCTCCTATCATTACAGTCCCTGACCCTGTGCTATTTAGAAGTCTACCCCCTTCCTTGTGCTAAATTAATCAAACAGAGAACCCAAGGCAGGGGAATCATCGTGTAGCCTGATCATGAAGCATCCCTCTGTTCTCATGCTACTGACACGTTACGCCTAATAGAATGAGTCAGGGGGTCTGGTGCTTTTAGTGGAAAAATGTTTCCCTATTAGGGAATTTCAAGTGAATTATATTGTCCCAGATTTTAAATTTCAGATCATCCACGCTAGCACTTACAAGACCTGATTCTTTAAAAACATTTTTAAGGTTAAGCCGATAAGAATGGGATTGAAATCAGTGTCCACTGTTTATTCTCAGTATTGTGTGTTTGCTTTTCCCAAGCCTCGGTATGATCTTTGTCTGCTCCTAAATGTTGTTCAGGATGGATGCTGACTTGGGTATACAAATCTTTCCCAAGCTCAACTGACACTCCCAAACAGTGCCCTTCGCTTAGTTGCTAAAATAATACAGGTATGAATATAATTTCTTTCCAAACCAAGATGATAACCAATATCCCTCAGCTGCCAATCATCAGGTTGAACTTCATTTCCCTAAAAAACTCTCCATTTATCCCCAGGAACCTGGTGTTTTAAATAAATTGCATCAGCACGATGACGACCTTCTCCTCCCCTGCAGACTCACCTGGCCACCATTTCTTTCTCCTTATGAGAGGCGTACCCACTGCTGCTGAGGGGCTTCAGAGGGGATGACAGGAAGTAGAGGCGGTGATTGGTGAAGTATTGATCGACCAGTGGGAGGAGGACCTGGGAAATCCGTCATAAATAAACGTCTGGAAAGCTAGCCAAAGCCCTTTCTTTGGTTCATTTTAAAAAGGCTATTTTCAGTAAGCAAAATGCCTGTGAATGCCGGCCCCCAGAATTTTCACAAAATTCTACCCTTTGGGTCCCACTTTCTATCACATTTTCTTTTTCTATGTCTCAAACCAGAGGCCTGGGGGATATGTGAGAGGAGAGGGCCATCAACTAAGGGTCCAAAGAAAAGTGTGTGCAGCCCCCAGTCAGCCTTGGCAGCGAGCTCCACGGGACACCCACATGCAGAAGTGGCTTCTGGAGCACTGCATTTGACAGCTGCACTGGAGGCCCGGCCTACCATCACTAACCACAGGCCTCTGTCTGTTTCTCAGAGCAAAGCCACGCAAGGCCTTCCGGGCCTTCAGTCCTCTGCATATGGCTGCATGACAGAGACTGCTCACTGACACCCAAATTTATTTCCCCTTGTTTTTAGCAATAGAACGCTCTGTGTTTTGGCTGGGCAGAAGGCCACCCAGCTAAAACCAGCTGGAGTATACATTACCCAAGGTCCCTTGCAGCTCGATGAAGCTGAAAGAACTGAGTTCTAGCCACTGGGACAGAACTTTAGAAAAGCAGCAGCCTCTCCTCCCTTCCCCTTTTCCCTTCTCGCAGTGCAGGTGAGCCTACCTGCACCACCCTGACACAAACCAGCTCCAGAGATGGTGGAGCAACAAGGGAGGATAAACCTGGGCCGCTGGGGCTGAACAGGCTGTCTAGGCCCTCCAACTACCCACCTACCTTGGGATGGGTCCACCCAGAGAAATATGCATTCGTCTCACTGAAGCTATCAAGTTTTAGATATCTTTGTTGGACCTGCTTATCCTGTACCCTAAATAGGAGAGATCCTAAAAGGAAAGCACTTTGATTAAGTTCAGAAAGTCACTTACTTTGGCAAAGAATTTGATCTCTTGGTCATGGGGAGACTTTTCTGTTTTCCCACTGCCGACAATGGCTTCTACAGAGACACAGGCAATACAAAATTGGCCAGAGTTAAAAAACAAACAAACAACTCCCCCTGAGCCCAGCACTTTAGAAGTAGAGCAACAGGGCCATAAAATGGCTGTTTGATTTTGCAGAATCTTACATATATTTAATAAAGTACTATACAATTGTACTGATTAGTTATTTCTTATATTAATTCTCTAAGCTGTTTCACTGCCCCTTTCTCTATGTACACAATGAGACAGCAGCTTCAGAGAGTCACAAAGCAAATCAATGGGAAAGTTAAAATAGGATGTGTTATATGAAAAAGATGACAAAGGTTTGATGCAATCCAGTAAGGAAGCTAAGGACTAAATTAATTTTTTTTAAAGGGGGAGGAAATCTCAGCTGCTCTTCTCCCCAAGCCCCCCAAATCATAAACAAGTCTTGAACCGTTATGATATGAAAGGATCCTTCTTCCATAGGGAATATCAAGTTCTTTTGTGACATTTCACAATGATACCTACCCAAGTGGGCAATAAACTCTTGAGCAGAATCAACATATTTCAGGATCTTCTTCAAAAACTTATAGGCAAATCTCTTTTCCATGGAGGAGGCGTCCAGCTCCATATCCTTCATACCTCTAGGTTGGAAGTGGATGAACCCCAGGAAGTAACAGAGATAACCATGTGACTTTGGTGCATTATCAGCTTGACCAGGGTCGAATTTAATTTCTAAATGTTAATGGTTATTCTGACCTAGGGAAACGATGCATCATTTGACTGATTTCCCCTGCACTTGGAACCTGCTGGGGTAAGCACATGATACCTGTTCTACAATAATTTCCAAAATGATTTGTCAGAAAGGCCTTTATATAACAAATATTGAGATGGAGGTAAGTCAGAGGAGAAAATAAAAATCCCTGCTCTCATGGAAGGGGTATATACTAGGTATAGTAAAGAAACATAAACAAAATATAAGTTACATGGAATGACAGAATTTAATGAAATTTGTGAAAAAAAGAAAAATTAAAGTATATTGAAAAGGCCCAGGAGTGGAGGAACAAGGGTTTGCAGATGTAGTGTTAAGTAGGGTTGGTTAGTCTTACTGGGAGACTGACATTGGAGTAAAGGCATGAAGGAGGTGAGACATGTGGACTTCTGGGGAATGAGCTTTGCAGGCACAGGGAGCAGGCAGTGCAAAGATCCTGGGCAGGAGCATGCATGTGGCAGAGAGGCCAGTGAGAATGGAATAAAAGCACAGTTGGAGGGGTGTGGGGTAAGAAGTGAAGCAAATTATTTAGGGCCCTGCAGGCCACACTTAGAACTTTGCTGTTGCTCTGAAGTGAGATGGGAAGCTATTCGAAGTTTTGACTAGAGCAGTGACATGATAAAATTTACCTTATAATAGAATTGCTCTGGTTGCTATGTTTAAATTGACCATGGGGAGGGAAGCAAGGGTGGAAGCAGAGAGTTGGGTAGGAAGCTATTTCATTAAGGATGGTGATAGCATGAGGGGTTGAGAACAAGGGGCTAGAATCTGGATATATTTTAAAGGTAGAACCACCAGGATTTCCTGAAGGATTGATGTGGGTTGGGAGAAAAAGGAAGAATCAAGGTTTTTGACTTGAGTGATGCCTCAGGTCTGAGGCAAAGAGTTCTCCCTAGAGCATGGACCTTGCCCGATCACCTCCATGTCCCAGTGCCTACCACAAATTATAGCTCCGGATATTTCTGCTGAATTCAATTATCTTTCTCCTTGCTTCTCCTATTTCTTTGACTTCCTTTTTAGTTACAGTAAAGGGAATTTTTCATTCCTGTGAACAAGTTATTTATCAGCAAATCACACTACACATTCATCTTGGTGTTAAGAACAGGATTAAAATGATGATGGGAGTCTTTCTCGAATGCTTCCCCGGAGGCTGTCTCCTGCGGCCTGACCTTTTCTGTTCGACCATACAACAAATAAGTCTTGTTATTTTTTTCATATGAGATACAATAGAAATATTTGCATCGATTTTTATTTATTTTTCTTTTTGCCATTCAGTGGCAAAAATTCTGTAGGAAACTAAAAGGAAACAACGGTAGCTTGCTCAGCAAACATTTCTCTGAGGAGGGATGGCTGAGGCACAAGAGGAACACTAGCTTGTTCATCCCACAAAGGACCCAAGGAAGCGTGATCCCACGTGGCAGAGCCTACCCCTGATATTTGACCAGGGAGAAAACAGATTCTACCTTTAAGACTTAGGCAGCTAGGCTCAGTGGGCAGGGCGCTGGCCCCACATACCGAGGGTGGCGGGTTTGAACCCGCCCCGGCCAAACTAAAACAAAAAAAATAGCTGGGTGTTGTGGTGGTCACCTGTCATCCCAGCTACTCGGGAGGCTGAGGCAAGAGAATCACCTAAGCCCAGGAGCTGTAGGTTGCTGTGAGCTGTGACACCACAGCATTCTACCAAGGGCACCAAAGTGAGACTGTCTCAAAAAAAAAAAAAAAGAGTAGGCAGCCAAGACTATCTCACATAAAGCATTCATCTAGATTAGTGGTTCTCAACCTGTGGTTTGCAACCCACAGGAACTGTATTAAAGACTTGCAGCATTAGGAAGGTTGAGAACCACTGATCTAGAGGATTCCGACTTACATAACTCTGAGCTAGCACATCCTAGAAAATCACAATGGATTCAGTCTCCCCAGACAAAGGTGCATGGTCATGAGAATCAATTCCCTTTGTTCAAGACTATTTATGTCAGTGATGTTTGTTATTGGTAAGAACTAATTAATCAAATATCCCATAGAATAGTAACATAAGGACAGGAAGAGGGCGAAGTTTTGGATTTCGCAAAGATCTGTAATTATAATCCAAATAGGTAGCTAAATTAGGTCTGACTGAGACAACTGTGAAAGATAGGGAAGGACATTTTAAAAATATCTAGAATATTGCATTTACATTGTTTTCATGTGCTTCAAATTCTCACTATTTCTTACAGAAGCCCGAATTTCAAAGCTTTGAGGATGTATCATTGATGTTATTTATATGATGGAACAAAGAAAGGGCTTTGGCCTGTAGCTCAAGATTGGTGAATGAACGCATGTTGATATATTTTAGGTTGAAATTAAATGTTAAAGATATGTTGGTATAATTTGTCATAATTCTTTGCTGTAACTGATCTTTAAAAATTGATACTACTATTGTTGTTTCACATCAAAAAAAGGTTTCATGCTCAAAAAAAAATAAGAAAGAAAAAGTTCTAATGTCAAGGACTCAATTGCTATCCTTATTTTGATGGGTTTTGTAGGTAGGTGATTAATACCTGGTGGGTCAAGACCACACCCACACCCCTGCCTCACTAACGTCAGGTGGAAGACAACTTACCTGGAAACTATAACGCCATTCACTTGGAGGAATTTAAATAGGTCCTGTGCCTTCTCTCGGTCCCTGAACTTTTCCTTGGCAGTCAAGGTGTCATATGGCACCAGAAGAGGGTGACTGCCACCACCTGGGTCAGTAAGGCAAGAGAGGACAACACATGTGGCTCTTCCTTTGCTTTCTGGGCGACATCCCCCCTCCCCCACTCAGCTTCTCCTGGGATGCTGTGAACCAGGCTCACCTTTACTCTCCAGTTCTAGCTTTTTCTTCTTGGCCCAGATATTATGATAGTTCTCAGCCACGACCTCCACCATCCCCTGTATCCCACCAAGGAGACACAAGTCAGAGAGAAAGCAAGAAAAACAGCTTCACATGTGCCGTCTCGGGAACAACCATGGAGGGACCCTCATCATTCATTAGTCTGTGCTCATACACCTCATTAGTTTTATATCTTCTTGTTCACACAGGAAACAATTTCTAATTCTGTCTTTCCCTTATAACTTACTATCCTGGCAGTTTGATGCATTCATAAGAAACACCCATTTCCTGTTATAAGTGCATGGTGGCAGTCCTGTAGAAGTTCAATATCACACTCTTGACCTGAGCTAGGGAGTTAGGAGTTCAGGACACGTAAGAGTCTAGAACCCCTGAAAGCCTTTGGCTTAAACTAAAATAATCACATCTTGAAGGAAACTCCTCTAAGTTTTCTCAATAGAATCGATCTTTACAAGGCTTATAAAACAGTGACTTAGAAAGAAGGAGGTACCATGGAAAGAAACTTCCTCTAAGGTCCAGGGGGTTGGTCTGATGAACTCTTAGAGAGATAAGTGTCCCTGGCTGGGAAAGGACGTAGTCCCCAATGCGTGCAGTGGGGGAGGAATGGGAGGAAGCAGCTTAGGGATCTTAGCGCCATCCTCTTTTATGTCCAGAAACAATTGCTTATCTGCACCGCCATGGGGACAAATCCATAAGAGGGTATGTGGGCTGCCCTCTTGGTGTTGAGGACTTACAAGGACCAGGCAAGCATTTCCACCCTGGGGACAAGTTTCACAGATTCTCTCCCAGCTGTTTTATATGTTTTTGTGTTTCGATACAGCACAGTCCATCCTCCTTCTCCACAGGTTCTTTATCCATGGATTCAACCAACTGTGGCATGAAAATATATTTTTAAAAAATTGCATCTGGCCTCAGCACCCATGGCACAGTGGTTATGGTGCCAGCCACATATATCCAGGCTGGCAGGTTTAAACCCGGCCTGGGCAGCTCAAAAACAATGACAACTGCAACAGAAAAATAGCCAGGCATTGTGGTGGGTGCCTGCAGTCCCAGCTACTTGGGGGGCTGAGGCAAGAGAATTGCTTAAGCCCAAGAGTTTGAGGTTGCTGTGAGCTGTGATGCCCTAGCACTCTGTCTCCAAAAAAAAAAAAAAAAGTATCTGTACTAAACATGTACAGACTCATTTTTTTGTCATTACTCCCTTAACAACAATTATTTACCTAGAATTTATATTGTATTGGGGATTATAAATAATCTAGAGATGACAGAATCTCTAGAGGAGGTGTGTAGATTATATGTAAAAACTGCACCAACTGGATGTTGGCACCTGCAGGAGTCCTGGAACCAACTCCCCGTGGATACGGAGGAACGACTGCCCTGTGCTAGTTGTGCTTCCTTTAACCAGTCGTTGCTGTTTCAATGTTGTTGGAACAAGCGCAGAGCTGGCCCTTTCTGGGTGACTGGTCAATGCTGCTGGGATTCTCTCTGTGGCCTCTGTGCAGGGTGTCCCTTTGCAGGTTTATATTTTAGTGGGTGATATGTTCTAGGCCTTCTTTTCCTTTTTTCCCCTTTAACCCTTGTAATCATCCTGCATGGCAGGGGTTTCAGAGAGCAGCACGTCATGCTGTCCCAAATGCGTCAACACTGACCTGGAGCTCTCTGGAAAGCACGACGTTTGAGAGGTCGAGGGGAGCGGGGCTGTAGCTGTTGCCCTAGGAATGCAAAGGCAGAGTCACCGGTTTGCCGTCTTTTCCTCATTGCGTCAGCATCCCCACCTTCAGCTGTCAAAGATGTGTCCTGAAAAATCCCCAGGATTTTTCCCCCAAGGAGACCTTCCCAGACTCTGCATCAGCCTCTGGGTGTGGAGTCGAACCTGGCTGGCCTGGGACACACTTCGAAGCTTCTCATTTTCCCTCTGCTGAACCAAAGCTTCCCCCTCTTTGATCCTCTCCACAGTCCAGCCCACGGCCAGCATCGTTTTCAGGGACTCTCTGGCAGGCCAGCGATAAATTTCCTTCTCCTGGAAGAGAATTTAAGCACAGGAGCCTTGTAGAGCACACCCAGGACTCTGACTGAGCCTCCCATGGATGGGGGTCCTAGTGGACAGGGGTGTTAATTGTCTTTAGCCTCCTTTCACTAGATCAAAAGACCCTTTGCAGCATCTCGTGTGAAACATGCGATCAGTATAGTATAAGCCCCTATGGTCTCCTGCTCTCAGAGGAAATGTGCCAGGTGTTATTTAGTGACATTACCTACATTTTGCGGGTAAAGAAGAACGAGAACAGAGAGCAACTCCGCATGTTCTGATAGCTGTTGAAGGTGGGATATTGTCAAAATGCATCCGCACAAAGCTTTCCTTAAAGCTTGGGAAACAATTTCCTGGAGGTAGAATTCTCTTTTGATCTACACACAATTTCATAGGTGGTCAAGATACAAACAGAGACACACACACCATCCTTTATATGGGATGCAAGGCCTAGCGTCCTCTTACTGATCACAAGGTAGGAATCAGAGTCGAGGTGAAGCAAATTTCTTAATTAAAAAAAGCAAGAGACTTGTTCACTTTTCCTTGGGGATTCTCTTCTTTCCTTCTGGCACCTTTCATGTATTGGAAATCATTTCTGTCCAAATTTTCTCCAGCAATGCACTGTCCCTTCTTCTCCCCATCCCCTAACAATCTAATGAAACCTCTTTCTAGTTCAGCCTATAAGTGCTGAACATGGTGCTTCTGCCACCAACGGGCTCTCAGGGACAGAGAACAGAATGCATTCTCGGGGATGTTACTCCCACCCTCTACCAAGCTCATGAGCCCCAGAAAGTCTCCAAGGAACTTGAGGGTATATGTGCCCTAAATCCCTCTGAGCTTTTGGTACAATTCCCAAGGAAGGAAAGTGTGTGTCACCAGAGGCCTGGCTCTTACCTTCTCTGTTAATGTCTTGAAAGGCCTTATCAGTGGGTGGGTCTTCACATTTTCATCGAGGGAAATCCCATACTTCCATCCACTCTGACTCTGTAGGAATGTTTTCAGATCAAATACCCTTGGCATTCACAGAGCCCTGATATGTGACCCAAACCTCTGCTTCTAGTTTCACTGAACAAATGGAATAATGGAAGTGACAGAGTGTGGAAATTCCACTTGGGAACGTCTAATTGATCCTATCAGGCTGCCAGGCTCTCTGCCCCCTGAATCTTGAACTTTGCTCCTTTATACCTTCTTGTTTCAGCCACTGTCCTCTCCGCTTTCTCACTTGCATTTCAGGTCTACTTAAAACAGAAAGGTATTTCAAAAGGCCCTGAGTGCAATGCTTCTCAGGTCAGTAGCCACCCTCACGGAAAAGCAGAAGGCAGAGCTTACAGGACTGGACCTAACACCCCACACGGAGGGCTGACTGGCTCTCATTCTTTGCCAACTTGAGGCCAGAATTGCAGTGATCCATCCTTCTTAGGGCCATGGAAGTTTAGGAACTCTACAGGTCACTTGGTCAATACTGGGTGAAAGCCTTCTGTGGTATGTCCAAGATGCTGGACCCAGAGATAAAAGCAAGACCCTGATTTCTAAAACCCTGTAACCCAGAGACTCCTAGCTTCTCTTTCTCATTGTATGAAATGTTCTCCCATGTACAATGAACACCCATGGTTTTGGCCCAAACTTTAAGGAAAATAACCCTTGAGAAAGAAGTTGGCTCTTGGCTGGGAGAGACGCATCTAGGGAGGCTAACCTTCCTCCGGTAAATGTGCAAATCACCCTCCTGCAGCACTTGGCTCTGTGAAGGCTGCCTGTTCCTCACTCCTAGGAGCCTTCCCTCCTCACATCAGGGGCCCCCGAATGAGATGGTCACATGTGTGGCTGGCAGGGTGAGAGCTTCTGAGGCTGCTCAGCCCACAAGCAGGGCTCCTGGTCTCCTCTGCACAGCTGGGCCTGGGGCCTTGGCCCTCACCCTGCATGGACTTGGCCCACCTTGCCAGCCACACCCCTGTCACCTCCCCTGATCGCAGCACTCAGTAGAGGCCACTCCAGCCCACTCCTACCAGATCCCAGATCCTCTGGACAGGACTCCTGTATGCCTGGTAGGCCCAGAAGGAAGGGTGTGGTGGCCCCAGGAGGCCCTCTGAGCTCCACTGCCCCTGAGCCATACCACCCATGTATAATGCGCATCCTCATTTTCCCCAAAAAATTTGGGCAAAAAAGTGTGCATTTTCCATGGAAAAATACAGTATTTCCCGAGTTTCTGCCCCTTCTCAGTCCATGGGTGGTTTAATCTAGGCCCAGGGTTTTAAGACCACTGGTAAGTGACTAATACCAAATCAGTACTTCTGTCACTGAGCTCTCTCCTAATTTCCAACCCACATAAGCTTTGCTCAGACATTCTGCGGGTACTGTCTACATGTCTGACACAGAACTGGCAGTTTACTTCTCTGAATGTCTCCTCCTCCTGGGCTCACTGGGCTTCAGTAAACACCCCCACTTACACTCGCTTTCCAAGCCAGCAATGTGGGGCTCCTCCTGGACACTGCTGCTCTGTGCCCCTCACGGTACTCATCTCTCTCACTTCCCTGCCAGTCCATCAGCTCAGGGCAGTACTGGTGCTCACTGGGACTACAGTAAGAACTCCTGAGCAGCTCCCTGCCTCCAGCTGCGCCTCCTCCCCACCAACACTTTCTATACTACTGTCTGTGGTATTCGCAGGTCACCCAATCAGTGCACTCTTTGCCTTCATAATTTCCCGACCACCATCTCCTGCCTCCCTGGGTCCACCCCTGCTGCTCCTCCGGCCAGCCACCTAGCTGTGATGACCCACCCTTGGTCACATGATGTAGATGTCCCCAGCTCTAGGTGTTGTCCCCAGAGCCCCAACACTGGATTTGGGGACTCCTGTGTGTTCTAACCCTGTGCCTACCTCCGTCATAGCACTGAATAACCTGTCCCATGATGGCTGGTTTTTATTGTTTCTCCCAAGACTCTGAGGGTTTTGAAGGTAGGACAAATACTCTTTTTTGTTAGATAATCAGAAGACCTTCCTTCCCCCCTAGGCAATGGGGAAAGGTGAGCAAATACATATCTCTGCCCTCATGAAATGTACAATCTAGTAGCAGAAAGAGGTATTAATCAAATGACCACACTAGCAAACATATAATGAATAACCAGAATCCATTATATGAAAATCTATAATGTGTATCAATCTGAAATACGAATATAGAAAAATGCTATGAAAGCAATTTAAAGGGAAAAGGCATGGTGGTATAGCTGGAAATCTGGGAAAGCGTCATCCCAGGAATCACACCTGCCCTGAGACACTTGCAGGATAAAGTGGTGACGTGTGTGCACATGTGAGTGCAGAGGGCTCCTGGCTCAGATAGAGGAGGGCTGCAGGTGTACACAGTGTGTGTGGGTGCCGGAGAGTCAGAAGGTGGCTGGAGGGCAGGGCTCGGGGAAGGCGGGAGACCAGAGGCAGCAGCAGAGGTCAGATTAGGTCCTGGGCCGCATTCATAATCCTGAATGTTGACCTTTCTATTCAGAATAGTTAGAAGCTGTTAAGTAATTTTAATAAGGAGAAGGGGCTGGGTAGCAGGAGTTTTGGCAGAATATGACCACATTTGCATCCTGAAGCTCTTTCTTGCTTTCAGTATGAAGAAGAGACTGGAGCAAATGCACATGGGGAGACCCCTAAGGAGCTTGTCCCAATTGCCTGCCAGCATGTTAAGGTGAAAAGATGATACAGCTTGGACTAGAGCCATGATGTGGGGCTGGGGACAACTCTACAGATTCAAGAGAGACTTAAGAGGTAAAATCTACATGGGTTAGTGACCGATTGGCTATGACTCAGGGGTATGTCTCTTCTCTTAATTTATGGGCTGATCAAATGACCATATGTAAAGAGTTCTTAGGAACAGATGCTCTAGAGCAGCGGTTCTCAACCTGTGGGTCACAACCCCATTGTAACAACAAAAATACATTGTGGCATTAGGAAGGTTGAGAACCACTGCTCTAGAGTCAAGGTCAGCAAACTATGGCCCTAGGGACGAATGCAGCTGACCATGTGTTTTTTATGAATTCAATTTTATTGGAATGCAGGTACCCTCTTTTGTTTGTGCTTTGTCTGTGGCTACTTTTGTACCTGACAACAGAGGTGAGTTGCTATAATTGAGGATGTCTGGCCCACAGAGCCTCAAATGTTTATTGTATGGCCCTGTACAGAAAAGGCTCACCAATTCCCACTCTGGATTATGAGGTATTAGACCATCCCACAGCTACGTTGACTGTTGTTACCATCAACTTCTAATAGGGACTCAGGAGAGAAGTGCTGAATTCAGATCAATACAACGCCTGAGCGGGTGGTTCAAGGCAGTGCCTATATGAGGGTGCACCGTGTAGAGGTGGTTTTCTGTGGCTTTGCTGGGGAGATGGGTCCAGTGAACACATCATCGCTGTAGCTGAGTAATGGTCCTGATCCTTAATTGGATGCTCACAGGAATCTCAGGTATGTTTGGCACAGTCCTACATCGCCTGCCAGTATTAAAGGGTTGACATAGCAATTAAACTTATTAAGCAGCCTGACCTCAAGTGGGAGGAATTTAAACACCAGATGGACAGGCTTCTCAACTAAAGAATGTCTGGAGGTTCCACCAAGGCCGACTATAGGAAGATGATTGAGTATATTCCCTAAAATAAAATTCAGTTTCCTAGAAAAATGGAAGGGTAAGGCTTTCATTTTTTATTTTGCAGTGCTGCACTCAAAGAATAAATAAATTAATATAAAAGCCTCCCCACCCCCGAAAAAACATTTATGTCAAATACACAAGCTCACACTTGGGCACAAACTCCAGCAAGTGTGATGATGTTAAGAAAGAAGTTAAAGCTTCCAGAATTGATCGTTTCCTGAAAAATAATACAAATGCGGCACCAGTAGCTGCCACTGCCTATTTCTCTGACCTCCACCCACTCTGGGAAATTGTTGCTCAGAAATAATGAATGAGTCTGTCACTTAGACAAACCAGGCAGATTTCCAGAATTGGACCCTTTAATGTTCTTGGGTGTTTTGTTCTCCCTGACAGTTTTCAGTTGGATGATAATCCCTACCTTGTCACAGGCCCATTTATCGTGTGAATGCTCAGCATACTTGGTGACCACGTATTCCAGTTTTTCAGGCAAGGAAAAACTGAGAAACAAGGAAAAAAAAATACATTACAACCTCTCTATGTGCTTTAGTCAGACATGGTAGAGACAGTCAGAACTAACAGTCAGACATTGAATTTGATCAACTGGCTAACCCAAAGCTAAAGCTACACTCCCAACACAGAGACTTTACTGAGCAGGAGTGGCACAGACAGGGTCAGGTTCAGGTCATGGACACACGTGACCTGACCGTGGGATACCTCCTCTGCCATCTTCTCTGGGTTCTTTTGGCTCCTGGGTAAGACTTATCCAGGTTAGAGAATGAGAATACCTTTAACCAATGGAAATGGTCTATAATCATTGCTCCAACCTGGGAATGGCAGAAATGGGTAGCCAGGGGACCCTATGCTACAAAACAGTGGTTGCCTACCTTTTAGGGTCCCAGTAGCTCATGGAAAATACTAGAATTTTGGAAATACAGTTGATTCCTGTCATTTCTGTTTGCCTAGAAGCTCTTGTCCTTTCTGTTGGGATCAGCACCTGCATTTCCTCTGGCATGGGACCATCTTCCTGTGTTGCATGCAGTGTTGTGTGAACTGTCACCAAGGATGGGCATATGACTAGGCAAATCAGATTCTCTCCTTAGAACTGGAATTTGGGGTTGGGAGAAACCAGAGCAGCATGCTCTTTAAGGTGATTCACCCGATGAGGGATCCAGAACTGTGTCCATTTGTGCCTTGAAGGCAGTCCTTTCCTGGGGCCTGTCCCAGCTGAAACCCAGCCTTCACTAGATTTTGGTAATGACCCCATATTCTTGCTGTAAGGTGTTCTGTAAGGTATGCTGTAAAGTCAGCCATAGTTAGCTCCCATTTCTCAGATTACTTAAAGAATCTTACTGATGTCAGAGGTAACCCTAAAGAAATCAGAACTCTCGAAATAACACACGAGTGGCACCACTCATCATCAGCACACAAGGGTCAGAGTGTCTCTTGATGTGCCTCTAATATTGTCTCATAATGTTTATAAAAGCATGTGAGTTATCACACCATTTCCTTTGTCATGCTTCAGCCCACTTAGCTGAAGTTTTTATAGGCTGAGCTCTCCAACATCAGCACCTGCCTTTTCTTTGGCCCCAGCTCGATGGTTTACCACCCTCCTTACCACTTCCTTACACCAAGTTCAGTTCTGTCTCCCACCACCCCTGCCAGGCTCTGTCCAGTGGAATGTATGCTTAACTATCCCAAAGATGAATTTTATGTAATATCAAAGTCAAAGCCCCCTGGAAAGGGTTCAGGCTCTCCTTTAAGAACTACTGCCACCAAACACAAGTCCAAAGGGCTGACACAGAATTGGTCTTACTTTCCCTGCTCCTTCTGAAGCGGTTTTGGAGCTCTTCATTTAAAATGCAACTGGAGATGACACACATTCATAACTAGGCCAAATGACCACAATCCAAACTGAGCAACATTTTGCCCAAATGATAAATATACCTGCATGGCCTGATCAACATTAATGAGGAATTCTAGAGACTCCCAGAGAGAAATTAATGGACATAAATGTAGTCTCAGCATCATGTAGCATGGCAAAGAACAAGCAGGTCCAGCCTCTAAAGGAAGGACCACAAGCTGTTCTGCCATCATTCCCGAGCCCTTGCCAGAGCTCAGCTGAGTGTTATTTATGGAGCTGTTTTGATGCACAATGCTATTAGAACTGTGCAGGTCTAATTCACAAAGAGCAAAGATTTTGTCAAAAAACTCATTAATAAATTAATTGCATAATTTGTCAGGGTGGTTCTCTGAGTGCCTCTGGTGACATTTATTTGTAGAAGTAACCATCTCTTATAATAAATAAACCAATCTTTCCCTCCCTGAAAAAAAGTCCAGAATAATGCAGTATATAATTAGATGTATATGGATTAAACCTTGTGCCTGATATGACTTACAGTGTCAAGGGAAATGACGAATTGTGTTGGCAAAAGAGAAAGAGAAGAAACTTAATTTTCTTGCTACCTTCTGAAAGAAAACAGTGGCCACTGGATGAGATAAATGGACCAGCTTAAAGATGATTCTGCACTTACTTCATGGTGTTGATGGGTTTGGGGTCAAAGTTGCCATCTGCATCCACTGAGACCTGTTTCTCCAACGTGGCTGTGATTCTGGTATCTAAATAATCTGGTGGCAAGGCCCCGGCTATAGCGCTGAGACAAGGCAGGGCCATTCGGAAAAGATCTGGGTCATATTTCTGTGAGGGAAAACCAAGACTGTGTTAGTGGAGAGAACCAGGCCATCAGGTAGGACTATTCACCAATCAGCTGAAAAGAAAAATGAAACACACATATTTATCCATGTCAACCAAGTGCACTTTAGCTCTTTCTGGTGGAAAGTGAGGTATCCTGACAGGACAATAATGATCTATAAATCCCTCAAGTTTCTGTTCACTTTAAATTGAAAAATCTTTTTGTTTTTTTGAGATAGTCTCACTATGTCTCCCTCAGAGTGCTGTGGCGTCACAGCTCACAGCAACCTCAGACTCTTGGGCTTAAGTGATTCTCTTGCCTCAGCCTCCCAAGTAGCGGGGCCTACAGGTGCCCGCCTCAACACCTGGCTATTTTTTGTTGCAGCTGTCATTGTTGTTTAGCTGGCCCGGGCTGGGTTTGAACCCACCAGCCTTGGTGTATGTGGCTGGTACCGTAACCACTGCGCTTTGGGTGCTGAGCCCAAGATGAAAAATCTTAAACCAATGTTTAAATGGGTATTTCCCAAATAGTTAACTTCAAGACCATCTAAGAGTTAATTAAAATGGTCCTTTCTAGGCTAGAAAAGTCTATAAACTCACCTGCTAAGGATGGTCATGGAAACTGACCCAGCCTACAAGTAGAGAGGGTATAGTAGGTTTTGCCAAACTCCATAGTAGCTGACATGGGTCGTACATTGACATCATTAGAAGATTGCTCAATAGCAGACCATTCTCTTGCCAACCCAGCTGGGAAGGAGTTTTAGTCAAATAGCATGGGTTTGAGAACAGCTTTTGATCTGCTTATTCTAGTCAAAGAAATTCAGGGACAAAGAAAATTTAAGTGCAGGTGGACAATACCTATATGTATGCTTTAGACTTCTGTAAGAAAACCAGGCTTTGAGATAATCATCTAACTCTAGTAAGATTAGCCCACATCACAAAATCCCCAAATCAGAAATGTTGGTATAGATGTGGAGAAAAGGGAACACTTCTACACCGCTGGTGGGAATGCAAACTAATACATTCCTTTTGGAAAGATGTTTGGAGAACACTTAAAGATCTAAAAATAGACCTGCCATTTGATCCTACAATTCCTCTTCTAGGTATATATCCAGAAGACCAAAAATCGCATTATAACAAAGATAT
>CAUYQV010180133.1:0-63879 GCA_963574575.1 Galagoides demidoff
CTGTGGTCCCAGCTACTTGGGAGGCAGAGGCAGGAGACTCACTTGAGCCCAGGAGTTGGAGGTTGCTATGAGCTGTGATGCCATGGCACTCTACCCAGGGGGACAGCTTGAGGCTCCGTCTCAAAAAAAAAAAAAAGAAAAGAAATTGGTCAACTTACTTAGTAAACTTATAACTTTGCCCAGTTGCAGATATGCCAGAATTTTAATAGCTTTAATTAGTTGATTTACAGCATTTCTTAAGTTACTATAAGGTAAAAATGAGTTCCAAAAGGGATAGATGTGTTTACAGCAGGAATAAAAGAAAAAGGAGAGGGTTCAGGCAGTCTATGTCTTGCAAAGTTACACATTGCTGCTGACTGGAGCAAGTCACCCAGTAACGTGGATAGTTATTGCATAAAACTGCTGCTCAGCAATGCATTAAAAGATGACAGTTATTCACCTCTACTTAACACCTGTGGTGAGGTTAATCTGTCACAGATAGAGCAAAGGATTTGATGACCTGATAAATTTTTACACCCAGCTCAGCTATTTGCTAGAAATAGAATGTGTCCTATCACTTAAGAGAACTGGTTTCTACTCTGATTATAAACAATCGCAAAATGTCAGCCGCTTAAAAGAATAAAGTTTGCTTGTTAGTCATGCCACACATTCAACACAGGTGGGCTGGGCATTTCACTCCTTGTAGTCAAAATCCTAACACTCAGGGTTTCCAGGAGGGCAATGTGGGAGCACAGGAATATGATCCTCAGTTACAGTGGCAGGTAATCCACTCTCTGTTTAAACATCTGTGTGTGATTTATTTATATTCCTTAGTTAATAGTTGTTAAACCCTAGGCAATTTTATTAATCAGTCACTCAACTCTTCAAATATCTCTAATGGCATCAGGAGCTGTGGCAGATATCAAAGCCATGATAAATGAGGCATGTCCCTGAGCTCAGTCAGTTCACAGTCTCTAGAAGATCCATTATAACAGCGGGCACCAGAAAAGAGTTAAGTGCTGCAAAAGACTTGGGGAGCTTTCAGACTAATCTGGAGTGTTTAGCTAGAGAAAGGCGTAGTTATCATAAGGGTGGTGTTTTACTTTTGGGCTTTATTTTGTTAGAAGATTGTTTTTTAAAGTTTCATTGACAACTTCACCCTGATATCATTCTTAAAAGAAAGCTCTGAAACATGACAACAGGTGTAGAGCTCTAATTATGTGTCCAGCACGTTCACGTGCCTGGTAGAGCCATCTTGTTTAACCCGAACAAAGAACCTTTGCCTTAGGTATTTTTATCTCCTGTTACAGATGAGAAAATGAGACCACCAGGTGAAGGAACTTACCAAAGTCTGCAAAGCTAGAAAGTAGTTGATGTGGGATGTGAAACACAGTAGTTTTAATCTAAATCCTAGTGGATTTTGTCCACTAGGCAATGTTATGTTTCTGAAATCTGGATAGCTCTTTTCTAGTTTCATCTGTGGTCAGTTTTCCGTCACCTATCTTTTCCAGGAATTCTAGTTTCTCATTTGTTTTTCAAGTTCAGAAATTCTAGGAATCTACCTTAAAACAAATTGTCAGATTTACAATTTTTTTTTCTGTAACTAGGACCCAGTCTTAGTAGGGAACTTTTTTTTTTTCATTGAAGAATATCTTTGTTTGTCTCTTTATAATATCATCTATTTCTCCCCCCTAGGTCTCTACAGAAGAAGGTTTGAGTCTGGCCCAGGAATATAACTGCGGATTTTTCGAAACCTCGGCAGCCCTCAGATTCTGTATCGATGATGCCTTTCATGGCTTAGTGAGGGAAATCCGTAAGAAGGAGTCCATGCCATCCCTGATGGAAAAGAAACTAAAGAGAAAAGACAGCCTGTGGAAGAAGCTAAAAGGCTCATTGAAGAAGAAGAGAGAAAATACGACATGATACCCCTGCTCTTGTGTCTCTCTCACTCTCTCTCTCTGAATTTTATCAGTTGGACAATTCCAGATGTAGCATTCTGCTTTAATATTCTCTGTCTGTCTGTCTGTCTCTCCCTTTAAAGATCTGTCTATAGGTGAAACCCAGATCTGTGTAACTGTACCTCTTGAGATAGTTTTGTTTTGCCTTTACCAGTTGGATGGATTTTGTCAATCAGCTGGATATGCTGTTTAGTTTTTACAATATATTACTAAATAAAATTGACATTCCAATTGCCTCATTTCCCTCTAAAGAGTCTAGCTTCATTTGGTATGCTGTCTGGTTATAAAGGGAATATGCACAATTGTAGCCAGAATGATAAAAGACTCAGGGGATCTGCCTTTGCCTGATAACACTCCGGTTGTTTGCATTTCAGGAATCTCAGTAAATAACAAGGAAGCTTAAGAAACAATTCAGAACAGGAATCTGCAGCCTGGTCTTTCCTTATTGTAAAAGTCATGGGTCTTCTTGAATGCTCCAGAGATAAAATTTAGAGGAATTATTAATAATAGGAACTGGTTATGCGTCATTGGAGAGCTGAAATAAAATATCCCTGTATTTACAGTCTCTGCTCCTGTTAAGCCTTGGCAAAATTATCGCAGTGAAGTCACTGGGCTGTAGCAAAAGGATATTGTCTCTGTAACAGGAAGAGAGCAGCTGCCATGAATTTGGTGGTTCATGTACTCATAAAAGGACCCCCGGCTCCTTCTCGATGAGGAATCCCTCTTAGGATCACTTCACCTGCATCAGGACCATGGGCAGAGCACAAGGCCTGATGTCTCCAGAGACCCTATGTTCTCCCTATATTGTCGAAATCTCCTCTTTCCCCTTACACGAAATGCCGAGGCTTTTCTCTTGTTTGTTTTACAATGGATCATCATGTAAAATGAAATTGCCCATTCATTCACCTTCCCCATTGTGTGAATTGGTTTATTTAAATTCAAGCTCAGAAAGCACACTACCAGAAAGGACAGTGCTGAGTGTTGGACAGACGCGTTGCTGCTAAAAGAAAAACCATAAAACCAAGCATGAGAAATCATCAAACCCATCTTCATGGATTGGTAACATTTTTTATCATAATTAAGGAACAAGAGGGTTGAGGGGCTTCGCTATTATTCAATATCTAATCACTTCTCCTGTTATTCACAATACCTCTGGCACTTGCTAAACTCTGAGAATGTGGAAAAGATTCACTCAGACAAGAGCCCTGACTGCCTATAGCTTAACATTTACCTGGGAGTTTCCCTGCACTGACAGAACAATGGGATTATAAACTCTCAGATGAGAAAGACGCATTTTACTTACTGAATAGATGAAATGAGAAGGGAATTTAGAGATTATTTTTAGCTATTGGACTAAAAGATAGCTTTTCAAAATACTGTGCTTGTGAGTCCTTTTACTGTTTGGGACCTGGACCCTTTCTCAAAACCACAGACTTCTCTTTTGTTTGTTTGCTGCTAGTTCCTGGGGTCAGAGAGCCTGGCCTACAATTATCTTTTATTAGTAATTGTTGCCAGTCCATCCCTTAGGGTTTTTCTCAAACCAAATCTTCCAGGGAGTAGGACAAAAAACTAAGCAAGTTTCCTCTGTCCCCTTATTGCCCCAAACAAAATCCACTACACCATTTATTTAATTCTAAAGCACTTATAATTAAGAAGAAAGGCCTAAGGAAAAGAAAAAAGAATAAACCATAGATAATATAAAGCAGACAAAACTCCCCTAGTCTTAGAGCTGGTCTTGGCTGACTTCTCTTTTTTAGGTTCAGAATAGTTAATCCACTGGGGGTTTTTGTCCCATTAAATTGGTACACTCACCTGCAGTACGTTTTATGCTTGGCTCCCAGAACTGAAGGCCTGCCTCACCTCAGTGACTCTCCTAGTGCCAGAAGATGTAATTTAGGAAAGACAGCAGTTGGCAGTTATTTTTCCATGATGATCTTGCATTTTCAACAATCTGACGATTGCCCTACCCCTACATGATAGCGTGTGGTGCGTTTTCTAACACAAGCAAGTCTTTAGAAAGTTGGACTTTTATCATTCATTGTCAACTCTTCTGCCTTTGGCTCTAGAATCTTATATCTTATTTCTCTCTTACTCTGTCTGTTTCTTTATACTACTCAAATCCTGGTAAATAATTTATACAGTTTAGAAATTCTCAGTGAGATTTGGATTAGGGACCAGTTATTACCACGACCCATCGTATTATTCTACAGTGTGAAGGATGCCTGTAAATTATCACCTCTAGGCTAAAAGAATCTGAGATGGTTATCACCAGCAGCACAGAAGCAGACTTCAAGGATCATTTTAAAACAGTTATTTTTCTAGACAAATGGACCAAAAGGAAATGTTCTATAATATAACCTGGATATTTCTGCCTAAGAGCTGTGGAATCCTTGTCTTTGATATATGACCAAAATGTCACCTTCTTGCTTTTGATTATATCCTTGAAAATTCTAACCACACCTAGAAAATATAAGTAATTCCCCAAAGCTCAGGGAACTACAATGTACACGTGCTTGCATTGCCAAGCAGGTGTCAAGAAACTTTCGGGCAATATCCATCAGTGTTCATTGTAGACTAATGTGTAGCAACCCAATACGATTTATAAAATAGTGACCAAATGCATACTATGTACCAAAAAGTTTGCTAGATGCATGGCAGGGAATACTATTAGGTGGGAAGGCACAAAGCAAGTCTGACTATTATTTCTAACCTTCAGAAATGTATCATGTACCTACATTAGGGTATTTTTTTCATTAACTTATCTGTAGATCCCAATGATAAATTAGTTTGTCAGATTAAAGACAAATGGTATTCTAAGATGTCCTATTTTGTGCTCAGTTGGCACCAATTGAGAATGGGGACTTGTGTAGAAAATACCAGCAAGGAAATAAAAGGGGCAGGTGGGCCATACATCATTCACATCGTGCTCAGATGTGCAAAGAACAGATAGGTGCTCTATTTCTCTACAACTCACCCGTTCTTTCTCATGATCCCCTGACTAATGGACGACTGGTACCAGGAAGGATTAAATTTTAGTTCAGACTAGTAAATTAGCACTAATATGAGGCAATAACTAAAGAAACGTATTTACCACAGTCTCTGTTTGGTAAACTTGGACAGTATTTGATTATCCAAAGTTCTTCTCTGTTTATTCTTCTTTTTAAAATTGCATCTGGGTATAGGGGAAAGGTGTGGCTTATGTGACCTAATGGCAGTAGGTTCTCCCTCTTCTAAGCCCTGCAAATATCCCATAATTTCTGCATCCTTTTTAATGAACAGTCTGGTTAGATTCTGTTTACTGGACTTGTTGACTTTGAGGCATGTCAGGAATAGGCAAATAAGCCATGATAAACGGGCCCTCTCTGTGAAGTCCAAGAACTTTCCCCTTAGCCTTGAGTCTTGAGGTCCTTCCCAACACTGTCTCTTTCTTCTGACTTAAGATCCTCCCAGTCCACATCTTCCAGCACTTCTGCCTCCCTTTGGGAAACCTGGCATGACACAAACAAACCATAGGATTCCTGAGTACTGCCTCAATGAAGCTATTCCAATTCTCTTCCCTCACCCCTGTCCAGCTCATACATGATACACCAAGAAGTCCAGATTACTCCTTGCATTCCTTGTCAAAAGCGCTACTCTATACAAACACAGACAAATCAGAAGGGAGACTGGTTGCAAACATCAAATATGTCCATAGCCACGAGGCAGTTGGTTAGTAGTCCCAGGATTCTCAAACTTCCCTGTGGTTGTTACAGGAAACCTCAAACCAATATTCAGTCTGAAGGGCTTTGAATGGGAGATTAGGAAGAATATCATCCACTTGCTTTATTTATCTCAAGTTATTGCCTCAGATTAGCACTGTCTGTCTTCTATAAGTCATCAACCAGAAGAGAAGCAGACTTTTAATTAACTGTACAAGAACCTTGTGGTATCTAAACCACGCAAACAAATAAAACAGAATTGAATAGTCAATGATGTGAAGTGACTCCCCTTACTTTAGGGAGCTTCTGTTCTTCCATTGAAACACAAAAATAAAAAATATATATTGCTTCAAAAGATGGAAGCCCCTTCTCAATAAAGATGTATTTTTATATATGTATAATATATACACATACATAAAGATATATTCTATATAATATATAAAGATATAACATATTTTATTATAATGTAATACTCAATACATACCAATAACATTTTTACCTTGCATATTGTATCTCTCATAATTGCAGAAGTCAGACGTGACTTTGAGTATCAAAATGTCAATAGTTTTTTTTTTTCTTTCTTAAAATGTGTATACATTTTTTGGCACCCTCTGTATATATCCCTGGTGTAGCTATCTTCCTTCAAAAGTACTGATCCAAATCATTAATTTTTATGAAAGGCACATTAATAAATCAACATTTCATCCCTGTAAAAATCCTTGTGCAAAGTTTGAGGTGTGCAATAATGTCAGTGTGATTTGTAGCCTGTCCACTTTTTAAATGTCCCATGGTAATTAACCTTGTGTCTTAAAGAAAAGTTAAATTAAATAATAAAAAAATAGTGTTTCAAGAAACCATGTAAATTACAGCTATTCAGTCTTCATCTCTGATGAAGGAACTGACCAGAAAGAAATCTCCAAGTCTGAAAGAGCAGTCAGGCCGCTTCACCTTCATTCTGATTATCCTTTAAAGTATCTTTCCCTACCTATCCAGGCCTTAATAGGGCAAAGATCAGCTTACAAATACCACTGCTGAAAAATTGTCCTCTTGATGTTTTATTGCCTCTCAAGGAAGAGGCAGAAGGAAAAAAAGACATGACAACTTCAGGATTGAGAGACAGTAGAAACTTCAGACATCAAATTGTGATAGAATGACTGTCTTCCATTTTTAGTAAATGTGACATCAAAAGAAGGAAAAAAAAACTGTCTTATACACCCATTATGCCACTAAGATTACAAAAATAACTTATGCTATGTACTGTCTCTGTTGCAATTTGAGCATCCTTCCACTTTCTCTGGAGGTGTAATTAAAATAAATGAATAACTATAATGAAAAACAAGGCTTTGGAATACACCCATAGTGTGTCTTTAAAGTATATAAAATATGAGGACTGTTTACCTCCCTTTCTGGGATAGGCTACCAGGACAGTGAAAGCAGTGGTACTCTAAGTCATGTATTCCAGGATAGTACATTAGACACCAGAGTGAAAGCAACAATTAAGAGGAGTTTGCCAAAGACTTTTAATTCAGTACTGGTGAAAAATTCTGGATCTACAGAAATTTGACTGGGTATAGAAGGTAAAGGAAGAGACAAAAGCACTACCGCTGCGCCAATACCCTGGAGATGTTTAGCAGGCTCAAACCAACTATGAATTATAGACTCAAGAACTTCCTGTCCATGTCATTCCTGAATCACAGACAGACTCTCTGACTTTGGGGGGTTAAGTACTTCACCTCTCTGAGCACTGAATAGTTTCTGTATAAAATGGGGATGGGATAAGGACACACAAAATGGACATTCTTTGAATGATTCAGTTTGGCTTTGGGCACACACTGATAATTTATTATATAGCCTATCCTGGGAGTTTATTAGATATTTTTATATGTTCATAATAGGAATTATTTGTATTCTTTCATGTAACACTGGAAGGATGTGGAACTATTATAGTAAATATATGACCCTAAAAGTCAAATTAAAATGATAAATGACCCACAAATTCACAAGCAGATAATTGATACAAAGACATTTATTCATTCACTTAGGATTTTTGAACTCTTGCGTACACTCTACTTGCCATTGTCTATTAACCCCACAAAAATCAATAAAGTGAACCAAGTCACTTATACATACAATAATATAAAATTTTCCAAAAACCTATTCAGTGCCAAATAATACATTAAACTCTGGAGACAAATTTATAATGAAACATCTATGATCTTTCTGTCTTGGTGTTTTCTAAACAAGGCAAACATGCCAGTGAAATAGTTAGATTTGAGCTTTTAATATTGGGACTTTTGTGAGTCAACACTATGAAGGGGAGTTATGCGATGTAAATATCATTTATAACATAAATATTTGACCTACTTGAAGGAGTCAAGGCTCCCCTGAAGACAGAAGGATTGACTTGACAAAGAAAGGGCATCATGTCTCACACATATCATCCTAGCACTTTAGAAGGCAGAGATGGGAGGATTGCTTGAGGCCTGGAATTGAGGACCAGCCTGTGCAAAATTGAGGCCTTCTCTACAAAACATCAAAAAATTAGCAAGCACAGAGGCATTTGCCTATATCCCCAGTTACCCAGGAGGCTGAAGCCAGTGGATCATTTTAGCCCAGCAGTTTGAGGGTACAGTGAACTATGATGAGAGCACTACACTTCAGCCAATGCAACAGAGTGAGACCCACATCTCAAACAAAACAAAACAAAAAGAACATGATTTATGTAGGCCAAGAGGGGAGAGAGGGTATTAAGGTGTACTTGGCAGCAAGACCAGCATGGGCATCAGTGCTGTGGCAGGGGGCATGGGAGTAGTAGGCAGGAAGAGGGTTGCAGGGATAGAAAGGAGAAATAGGGTCTATGATGTAATGATACAGGAAAAAAAGTTGGAAATAAAGTCATGAGGACCAATTTGTGTGAGGGATATGGGTTTGGTCTTTATCCTGAGAGAAACGAGAGGCTATTAAAAGGGACTTAAACATTCAAATGAAATAATAACTATTTGCCTTTTAAAATGGTGATTCTGACTCTGGAGAATAGATTGGAAAAATAAAAGAGTAAAATACAGTGATTCCATTTTATTTTATCAGCAATTCTGTAATTTAACACCTATAATTTAGTCCACTGAATAAAAAATTGAAAGACTTGGTCACTGTCTGGAGAAACATGATCCTCTCATTTTCACAGCAGTGCCCACACGTTCTTTTCTTCTCTTCACAGAGTATTTTACAAATCCTTTCTCTAAAAATCCAAGTTTATTCAGACCCAGAAGTTCTCTATAATTCTTTAATTTATGTCAGATGACATATGGCTGCAGCCTATCACAATTTGATTGGTCATTCTTAAAAATTTGTTCCTAAAATTCTAGTTTTCCAAAAATCAGTACTTTGCCTATTATGGCATCCAATTTTCATTAACTCCCCCCATGCATTAAGATCACATTCTTAAAGAATCAACACAATTCCACAAACTGACTTAAGTGAGATTATCTTGGTTTATTGTCTTGTGTGATGTTATGTTACCCATTATTGTAATAGAGAAGCCAGTAAGGTTTGTAAAAATAAGGGACAGAGAAGGAAGATAAAGATACCAAACTTCATTCGTAGAAAATAAGACGAACTTGATCAATGACAGGAGTTCATTGTTCTGGAGACAAAAGGGTAGCAAGCCACAAGAGGTTGTGTCGAACACAGAAGGTGGGGACATTACTCTTTAGTGAGAACCATGAGATTTCAACTTTCGAGTTTTTTCTCAAAGTATTTCTGAGCTTCTAGCTAGACCTTGTTGTTGATTTCAGCAGAAGGGTGACAAGTTAGTATGTTGATCAATCATTTTTTTTGCCTTTGTTTTATCTTCTAGTTCTCTAGTTTATCAATAACATGGCCTAGATGGGTTGATATTTTCCAAGAGAACTTAATCCCCTTATAAGTCTGAGAAAGAATAGAAAACAGAACAAACAAAATACAAGCTCAGAAAGTGTAGGTTATCATCCCATAAAACTAACCTCTTACTAGGAGTTCGGTAAGTGCTCTCTATCAAGAGGTTTAAGACTCCCAACTTAAAATAGGCTCTTCCTATTCTCTCTTCTCATTTCCTTTATAATTTCTTCTTCTCCGGAAAAAGTGGCTAAGTCACAAGAGAGAAGGTTGGCATTCTTTTTATAGCTATTATATATATATATATATATATGTGTGTGTGTGTGTGTGTGTGTGTGTGTGTGTGTGTGTGTGTGACTTACATTACAGAAATTTTGGGTGGAAAGCCATAGTTTCTCAGCAGACATGTATTGATTAAAAAGAATTTGAGAAGAGTTCTGTTTCCAGTACAAGATGGCATAGACTGGGCAGTCCCCTCTAAATATAAAATACCCTGAAAATTCTTCATCAGATGTTGTTAAAGAGACTCTGAGGGATAGAAGGAGGAGGCTACCAGAAACCTAAGGAGCTGAGAAACAATGTGATGAGTTCTCTGGGTCATTCTATTAACTCATGTACATGCTTAGACTGGTTTCCATAGTAGTCTAGACCTCAGAACAGGAATAAACAAACAAAATATTGAAAGAAAAAAAGGAATGTGAAAACACAATGAGAAGACAGTCACCTACAAGCCAAAGAGAGATGTCTCTGAAGAAACCAGACCTGCTGATCTTAGACTTCTAGCTTCCAGATGGGTAGGAAGTAAATTTTCACTGCTTAAGCCACCCAGTCTGTGGTATTTTGTTATGGCAGCCCAAGTAAATTAACCCAATTATGTAAATGTAAATAATCTAGATACACCAATTGGCAGATTACATTTAAAAAAATACAAACAACAGAAAATACATGCTGTTAATAACAAATCCACTTCACAGTTAATGGTGGGTTAACTTAAAAATAGGGGGAAAGATATCAAACCTTAATCAGAAAAGCAGGAATGGCTGTATTAATATTGAATAAAATAGACTTCAGAACAAAGAAAATTACTAGGAACAAGGAGAGATGTTATATAACGATAACTTGACGAATGTACTGAGAATATATGGCAATACTGAATGTGGATTTCAAGTAAGAGAGATTCAGAACATATGACACAAGAATGCCACAGCTGAAAGGAGAAATAGACTACACTTACAGCCAGGGACTCCAATATTCTCCTCTTAGCCATTGATAGAACTCCTAGACAGAAAATCAGTGAATGTGTGGAAGGAATGAACAAAACCATCAACCAACAAGATCTAAACGGCATTTGTAGGACATGCTACCCAACAACAGTAGAATACACATTAGTTTCAGGTGCCCAGAGAGCATTCAAAAAGATAGATCATAACCTGAGTTGTAGAACAAGCCTTAATCAATACCACAGAATTGAAATCATGCAGAGTGTGTTCCCTGAGTACAATGGAATCAAACTTAAAAATCAATACAAGAAAGATAACAGGTATATCTCTAAACACTTGGAAACTAAAGAACACATTTCTAAAGAAGTCATAGGCCAAAGAGGAAATCCCAAAGAAAATCCAATAATACGTTAAACGGAATAAAAGTGAAAATAAAGCATATCAAATTTTGTGTGAACAGCTAAAGCTGTGCTGAAAGAGAAATTGATGGCACTGACTGCATGTTTTAGAAAAGAAAAATTCTCGAATCAATACCAGTTCTCACATCAAAAGCACAAAAAAAGAACAGAGTAAACACAATACAGGCAGAAGGAAGGAACTAAGGATAGAGGCAGAAATCAATGAAACTGAAAATAGAAAAATAATAAAGAAAATTAATGAACCAAAGGACTGGCTGTCCATTCAGAAATAAATCAATAATAGTGATACACACCTAGCAATATTTACAAAGATAAAGAGAGAAGACACATATCAATAATCTCAGGAATAACAGATACTGCAGACATTAAAAAGATGGAGGTATATCACAAGCAAATTCATACTCATGATTTTCACAGCTTAGAAGTGGACCCATTCACAAACTATCAACACTCAGCCAAAATGAAATAGATAAATTGGGCAGTCCTATAAAAAATAAAGAAAATTAATTTGAAATTTAAAACCTTTAGGGAAAAAAAACTGTACCCTCAGATTGTTTCACAAGTTCGAAAAAGAACTAGCAGCATTGTTATACAATCTCTTACAAAAATAGAAGGAATATTTCCCAAATCAATGTATAAGTTCAATATTACCCTAATATGACCCCCCAAAAAACTCATAAAATAGAAAAATATGTGAAAATTTTCTTATAAACTTAAATACAAAAATCCTCAAGAATATATTAGTAAATCAAATTTAGAAATGTATAAAAATAATTATATACTATGCTCAAGTGGGAATAATTCCAGATGTACAAGGCTGGTAAAACAACAAAAAACTAGTCAATGCAATCTATCTTATGAACATATCAATTGATGCAGAATAATGTATTTAACAAAATATAACAGAAGTCATGATTTAAAAAAATTAACCTTGATTTAATATATATATATATATCTATATATATATATATATAATACCTATAGCTAACATCATAGTTAATAATGAAAGACTTATTTTTTTCCTCTAAAATTGGGACTATAGCAAAAATGTATCCACTTGTCACTGTTACTTAGCTTAGTCCTGGATGTTGCTAATAATTCAATAAACTGAAATAAGAAATAATAGTAAAAGCATTTTGATTGGAAAGGAAAAATATAAGCATCTCCATTTGAAGACAACATGATTTTCTACATAGAAAACCTCAAGAAATCTATATTTAATATAGATTTAGTAAATATAGATACAGAACTAGTAAATGAGTTTATTAAGGTAACAGAATATTATCTCAACACGCAAAATTCAATACTATTTGCATATGCAAAATAGTGGGAACCAAAATTTTGAAAACACATTAACATTTACAAGTGTTCCCCCCAAATGAAACAGGTAGAAATCTATCAACACACATGTAAGGTCTTATACCAAAAATTATGACGTGATGATGAAAAAAATAAAAGAAGATCTAAATTATTAGAAAGATAAACTATGTTTGTGGTTTGGATTATTCCACATAGTCATAGTAACATTGTTAACTATCTCTAAACTGATCTTATTAATTTAACACAATTCCTGTGAAAATCTCAGCAAGTTTCTTTGCAAACCTAGGAAAGTATATTCTGAAATTTAAATGAGAATGGAAAGGATCTAAAGTATCAAAAATTATTTTCAAGGGGAAGAATAAAATAAGAGGACTCAGTCATCAATCGTAGATCTTACCATACAATGATAGTAATCAAGACAGTATAGTATGCCCAATTATGCACAAGTGGTCTAAATTAATTTTTGGCAAAGAGAAAAAAAATTTAATAAAGAAAAGATAATTGTTTCACTAAGTAGTGTTACAAAATTGATCATCTATCACCAAAAAAAAAAAAACATTAGAACATACATATAAAAGTTAATACAGAATAGAAAACAAATAAATATAAAAAGCAAAATTTTATACTATAAAATTTCTAGTAATATAAGAGAAAAATACTATCTAAAACTAGGCAAGGTATTCTTAATATTGACACTAAAATCATGATTAGTAAGAATAAACAACAATTAATTAGACTTCATCAAAAATTATAAAATTTTGCTTTTGTGAAACAAAACTTTACAAAGAATGAAAAGAAAAAATTCATGTAAGAACTGCATGCTAACTGATTGCGCCAAAAGCTGGGCATTGTGGCAGGTGCCTGTAGTCCTAGCTACTCTGGAGGCTGAGGCAAGAGAATCACCTAAGCCCAGGAGTTGGAGGTTGTTGTGAGCCGTGATGCCGTGGCAGTCTACTGAGGGTGGTAAAGTGAGACTCTGTCTCTAAAAAAAGAAAGAAAAGAAAAAAATTCAGAATGGAAGAAAATATCTGCAAATTACATTTTGAATCAAGGCCTTATACATGCATATAGAATATGCAGAGAATTGTCAAACTCAATATGAAAAACATAACCTAATTAGAAAATGGCAGGAGATGTAAATGGACATTTCACTGAAGAAGATATACAGATGTCAAATAAATACAGGAAAAGATATTCAATATCATTAACCATGAAAGAAATGCACACTGTAACTACAGTGATATAATATCATTGCTACATACGTACCTGGACAGATAAAATGAAAAATGGTGATAACACCAAATGCTGGGAAGGATATGGAAAACTTAGTCATTTATACATTGCTAATGGGAATATATAATGGTAAAACCCCTCTGGAAAATACTTTAGCAGTTCCTTTCATGATTAAAAAATAGACTTTACATATAACTCTGCAATTGTGCTCGTGAGCATTCATCTCAGAACAATAAAGATTTATTTTTACACAGAGACTTGTAGATGCATGCTAGTCATAGCAGCTTCGTTCATTAGAACTTAAACTTGGAACGATTCAACTATCCCTGAAAGGATGTCTATGGTACATCCATCCCATGCAGCACTTCTCAGCAAAAGAAAAAACAAAATACTGATAAATGCAATAACTTGGCTGAACTTCCAAGAAATTATAATGAGTAAAAAAATGCCAGTTTTAAAGAATATGTATTGCATGATTTAGCTCATGAACTAATGTTCATGAAATAACATTAGTATAGAGAGGGGGAAATGAATTTGTTTAGGGACATTAGGAACAGGCCAGAGGGTGAATGAGGCTATAAAATAGTATCATATGTTGATAGTATAATTGAGTACTTTGATTTTGGTTGTGATTATACAGGACTTAATAAGTCATAAAAGTTCATAGAACTACACACAGAGACACAGATGAATGCATGTATAACTGAAGAAATTTGAATAAAATATAATGGGTATAAAAAAGGATTTGGGTATTGTTATGAATATGTGACAGTGTTTATGCATTGATTATGAAAGAAGGTGCCCCCAGCATTGGAAAAATAATACACATAGAAACAGAAAGCTTAATGTCCGTTACATTAAATTCCAACGAAATATAATTTCTGAAATATAAATTGCAATCAAAAGTAAAAATAAATTTCTTTTAAAAAGTAAAAGCAAATTCTTTTGAACCAGGAAATATTTTAACACAAAACTGAGTCAGCCTGTGATTTTTTCTGTTTATTTAAAAGTATTGTTAAGCACAACATAGGTGGCAACAAATTAGTACTGAAACACCTGCTCTAACAAAGGTGGTGAGAAGGAGGACACAGATCTTATGAAATTGACCCTGCAGCAAATCCTGAAAGAATAAAACAATCAAATGAACAAGGACTGGTGTCCGAATGATGCCACAACTTTTGGACAGTTAAGGCAAGTGAAAACCCTTGAGGGTAAGATAAAGGAGCATGATATGTCGGCAAGGTAACAAAACACAGGATAAAGAATCAGGAACAGGTACTAATTAGAAGTTGGAAGAGAAGGCAGCATCCCAGATATTTCATTTGGGATGACTTTATTTGTCAAATAAATGCAAAATGAAAAAAAATAAAAAATAAAATGCAAAATGGGTGGAAATGAGAAAAAAAAAGAAAGCTGGAAGACGATTTAACAAGCACAAGCACCAGCTGCAATCAGGTACAAAGTTGGGCAAGTGCTGTCTAGAGTGGTAGCATGGAGGGGAAAGAGGAAGTGTAGATTTCCAAGTGGCAGAAGAAAGGACTGCACAAAGGAACCTCTTGGGAAATGTTGCTTCATAAACCAGGACAGGGACAGATAGTAAAATCAACCTTTCCAGGGACGCCTCTCTCTCATCCACTTTATGTGTTTTCTTCCCCTCATTTTGTTCTTTCAAAACTACCTATCATTTGATGGTCACTGGTTACAGAATGAATAGTCTTAACAATGTTAAATAACCAAATAACTAATGTAATGTCGGCAAGTTACATTCTCTCCGATCCATGAATCTCAATTTTTTTTTTTTTTTTGCAATTTTTGGTCAGGGCCAGGTTTGAACCGCCACTTCTGTTATATGGGGCTGGCGCCCTACTTCTTTGAGCCACAGGCACTGCATAAGGCTCAATATTTTAATCTGTAAAATGGCAATAACAGTAAAGCCTATTTCCCAAATTGGTATGAAGAATAAATGGGATTATATATATTAAAACATATTATAAGGTGATATATTTAATGAATGCTAAAGAAGTTACTAAATTAATAATTATATTGTACTGTTGAAATAACATGAATATGCTCTGGGATTGCCCTAGAAAGGATAGACATGTCTTACCATAACTGTACAGATATGTGTTTTTGCACAGAATGCATACATCCATTTAGAAAACAAACATTAGCCTCCCACCTTCTAGAAGTAAATAAGCCACAGTTCCTTGGGTAAAACAAAATGAAGATAATTTGTGGCCCTTAAAATAAAGAAGAAAACTCTTTTTATTTTTTTTTCTACTATAGAAAGTTAAAAAGTAAGGTTCTCCCATGATGACTTCAACCTGGAAGTACACAACTAAAACTTTGTGCTCAGGAAGAAAAAAATGAAGCCACCTATGAGGATATAATATACAGAGAAGTCCAGTGAAAGGCAGGTTATCACTTCCCATGCCTAATTTCTCAATCAAGTCACTGACTTTTAAGTAAATTCAATTTTTAACAAAAAAAAATGGATTTTTCCAGTGATATTACAACATCAGTAAATTTATTAGATGTTTTATGATTAAACCAAAATTCAAAACCATAATTTCCCCAATATACTGCAATAGCTAACAGGTTTGAAACCAATACCCAGATGATGAAGACAATTATATTTTAGTTATTCGAACAAAGGGAATCTAAAAGGTTTTTGATGAACTTTGTTTAAATGTTTAAGCAGACATATTACAGACTATGATATAGAGCATGACATAATTGAAAAGTAAAGAAAATATAAAGGGCATCTCAGCTTCAAATGCACTGTGTTTCACCCAACCTCCAAACTTAACTTAATTACTAGAATAGCAAATATAAGAGAAGAAGCTAAAGGTTCCACATTATGAAAAAGAGAAAAAGATAAGTCATAATTGGAAACAACGTATTTATTGATAGAGTAGACTTTCTGAAAGTTGGTCCTAAGTATGGAAATTCAATTTACATGAAAAATTAAATCAAGACTAATTTTTCACTTTGCAAAGGGATTCGCCAGTTGCATTCATATTCACTTTAGTAACTGCAGCCTTTACCGTGACCCCGTACATTTAAAATATCTGGAGGGACTAAAAGCCCTGGAAAGCATACCCAAAGTCAAGGGGCAGAAAGAAAACAGAACAGAGGAGAAGTAAGGTCAGAAGTCTAGAGCAGAATTAATAGCATTAATGTTAAGATCATAAGACTTATAAACCATCAATGAGAAGATAAATGGCTAAGAGAAAAGGTAGGAAGAAGAGAAGCAAAACAGCTTTATTATATAGAGAGGGTCAACTGCAAACAGGCTAGAGAAAATAATTTTGGATGCATGAAAAATGAATTAAAAAGAACAGGATCAAATTTCATCAGTTCCTGTTCAAAACCACTAAAGGCTTCTCACACTGCAAAGCTTTAATGCTTATTCTACAGCTGTTGTGTGAACAGGCCCATGACTAGCTCTCTAAATTGTCTTCTTCTCCTGTGTCTGTGTGTGGAATGTAGAGCTAACATGACATTTCTCACCGAATTTAATTCAACAGACATTTTCTTTACTTTCTATGAATATATCACTTGAAATGATTTTATCTTTCAGTAACAGAAAAGCCAACTCAGGAGAGCTTACACCATTGCTACCTCACATAATGAAGAGTACAAGATGGCTCCATGGTGGCTCCTAATGGTTTAATTTACTATCTTACAAGTGTCTTGAAGAACTCACACACTTTTGAGCTTTTCACTGCCATCCCTAATGCTCAACTAGCGTCCTCCAAATTGCTAAATAGCTTCCGACAAGTCACCTCCTCATATCTACATCCATAAGAAAGAAAAGGGACTATTCTTGTCCATTACTTTAAAAGCTAAGACACCTCCCCAGAAGCAACATCTGCAGATTTATCTTCATATCTCATTGACCAGAATTAGGTTACCATGCTATTGGGTAGTGGAATGTTATTGCCATGATTGGTTTAGACAAATGGAGATTTGCCTTCTGGTCTAGCCTTTCTTAAAAGTCATATAGCCTTGTCAAAGAGAGTGGTTGTTTGGCAAAATCAGAGCTCTGGTGTCAGGGTAGAGAGATGGTTTTTAACAAGCCCACCAACAATGATTGCAAAAATGATTCCCTAGATACCCCAGTACTTTCATGCTAGCCTGGTAGAGCCCCTGAGAAAATAAATACTTAAATTATCATTTGAAATGCAAGGAAGTGTAATGTAGGGCTCAGTGGGTAGGGCGTGGCCCCATATACTGAGGGTGGCGAGTTTAAACCTGGCTCGGCCAAACTGCCACAAAAAAAATAGCCTAGCCTTGTGGCAGGCGCCTGTAGTCCCAGCTACCTGGGAGGCTGAGGCAAGAGAAATGCCTGAGCCCAGGAGTTGGAGGTTGCTGTGAGCTGTGATGCATGGCACTCTACGGGCATCAAAGTGAAACTCTGTCTCTACAAAAAAAAAAAAAAAAAAAGGAAGTGCTTTCTGATGTAAAACTTTCCAACTTTATTTTATGCATGAATGTTAAGTAATGCCTCTGAGAAATACCAGCTAGAGTGTTTTTGTATTTCGGCTTTTGTCTATTTTGAATGCAGAACTACACATCTAGCATTCATAGAATTACCTGTAAATAATAACTTACTGCTGTACTGTATCAAATATGTAACCTGTTGTTAAAACATGGAGGAAACAAGTGAGGTCTATGCTATTCTTCTAAAATTAAAAAAAGAAAATTTGTTGTTTTGATGATTTATTCTCTCATATTTTCCCAATACGTCTGTAATTCATTTTCAGTATAATTTGAACTTTTGATACAGAAAAAAACAAGGTATTGATTACTTTGCAAAAAGGAAGATCCATACAACAGTACTGATATATCCCACTGAAGAGTAACATGTTCTTGAAAAGTGGTATGCAGAAAGTCTTCATTCTGAAGGATCTCATGTACACATTAAATACATGTGTATGCATGCCTTTCTCCTATTAATCTAGCTCACGTTGATTATTTTCAGCAAACTTTAAGAGGGCAAAGAGGAAGCTTTCCCTTTGTCCTTATACAGCCAATCCCCTCCCCTGACGCCCAGCCTCAGGAAGCCTCCAGCAGCAGCTGGGTCACCCACATGGCTCTAGCTTCTGTCAATGCAACCCTCCATGGTTCCAACTCCTACTTATGATATGACCTGAAGATATGGGAAGCCTTTTGTTTCTTTATTCTAAAAGTGAGAGTGACATTTTATTCCTGCTAATCTTAGTCTTTCACTTTTCAGTACCTCCACCAATTCCCTGCATAAGATTCCCTTTGTACCTCTACTGAAGAACTTATTCCAAAACATTGAGAAGAAAGAAACCTTCCCCAGCACATTCTATGAAGCAAACATCACCCTAATTCCAAACCCAGGAAAGGACCCAACTTAAAAGGAAAACTACAAACCAATTTCATTAATGATTATTGATTCAAAAATACTCAACAACATCTTAGCCAATAGATTACAGCTACACATTAAAAAAATTAAACATCATGGTCAAGTAGGCTTCATCCCAGCAGCACCCGTAGCTCAGTGGGTATGGCATCAGCCAAGTCCCCTGAGGCTGGTGGGTTCGAACCCAGCCTGGCTCAGCTAAAATCAACAATGACAACTGCAACAAAAAAGTAGCTGGGCATCGTGGTGGGCACCTGTAGTCCTAGCTATTTGGGAAGCTGAGGGAAGATAATAGCTTAAGCCTAAGAGTTTGAGGTTGCTGTGAGCTGTAATGCCACAATACTCTACCAAGGGAGATATAGTGAGATTCTGTCTCAAAAAACAAACAACAACAACAAAAAAAAAAAAAAAATAGTAGGCTTCATCCCAGAAATGCAAACCTGGCTTAGCATACACAAATCCATAAATGTAATTCATCATATCAATAGAAGCAAAAACAAAGATCATATGATCTTTTCAATAGATGCAGAAAAAGCATTTAATAAAATTCAGCATTCTTTCCTACATGAATAAATAGGAGTATGGGCAGAGGTGACACTTTTCTAAAACTGATTGAAGCCATCTGTGACAAACTGTGACAAACCCACAGCTAATATCATACTGAATGGACTCAAACTAAAAGTTTTTCCACTTGAACTAAAACCAAACAAGGATGTCAACTGTCACCACCACTGTTCAACAGAGAGCTGGAAGTTCTAGCCAAACCATCAGGTAAGAGAGGGATATAAAGGGCTGAATGGGGACAGAGGAGGTCAAACTCTCCCTCTATGCCCATGGTAGATTTTATATTTAGAGAACTCTAGAGACTCAACCATGAGACTCCTCAAGATATTATACCCCATAATATCTCAATCTATAAAATCAATGTCCACAAATCTGTAACCTTTGTATATGCCAATAGCAGCCAAGTTGATAATCTAATCAAAGACACAATTCCCTTCACAGTAGCTTCAAAGAAAACACATTACCTAGAAAAGTACCTAACAAAAGAGGTGAAGGAGCTCTACAAAGAGAATTATGAAACTCTAAGAATATAAATAGCAGAAGAGATTAACAAATGGAAGAACATTTCCCATGCTCTTGGCTGAGAATTACTAACATGATTAAAATGTCCATACTACCCAAAGAAATCTACAGATTCAATACAATCCCCATTAAATACCAACACCATATTTTGAAGAACTGGAAAAAATAGTACTTTATTTCATATGGAACCAGAAAACCCCCATAGAGCCAAGGCAATTTTTAGTTATAAAAATAAAGCTGGAGGCATCACTCTACCAGACTTTAGGCTATATTACAAGTCCACAGTGATCAAAACAGCATGATATTGGCACAAAAATAGACACATAGACATATGGAACAGAATAGAAAACCAAGAGATGAAACCAATCTCTTATAGCCATCTGATCTTTGATAAACCAAAGCCTATACTGGAGGAAAAAAAATTCCCATTCAACAAATGGTGCTGGGAGTACCAGATAACCACACGTCAAAAGGCTGGAACTGGACCCACACCTTTCACAATCAATTTTACAAAAATTGATTCAAGATGGATACAATATTTAAATGAGACATGAAATGATAAAAATCCTAGAAGAAAGTTTGTGAATAATTCTTGAGGATGTCAGCCTGGGGAAAGAATATATGAAGAAGACTTCAGTGGCAATTGCAACAACAAAAATGTTATTCCATTTGTTTAAATGCAACTTAATCAAGCTGAAAAGCTTCTGCACATCTAAGGACACAACAATTAAAGCAAATAAGCAGAATGGCAAAGGTATTTGCATGTTATGAATCTGACAAAGACTTGATAACTAGGATCTACAGAAAACTCAAATTAATCAACAAAGAAAGAGCCAACACAGCAAACTATCCCATCTATCAGGGGGCAAGAGATATGAACAGAATTTATGAGGAAGACAAAAGAAAGGGTAACAAACATATGAAAAATACTCATCAGCCCTAACCTTCAGAGAAACGCAAATAAAAACCACCCTGAGATATCATCTAACCACAGTGAGATTAGCCCCCATCACAAAGTCGCAAAGTTGCAGATGTTGGTGTGGACATGGAGAAAAGGGAGCACTTTTACACTGTTGGTGAGACCGCAAACCCATACAACCTCTTTAAAAAGAAGTATGGAGAATCCTCAAAGAACTCAAATTAGACTTTTCATTTTCCCTGAAATTCCATGACTAGGAATCTTCCCAGAAAAAAAAAAAAATCATTTTCTCATAAAGACATTTGTACTACATTGTTTATCACAGCTTAATTTACAATCACCAAGGTGTGAAAACAACCTAAATGCCCATCAACTGATGAATGGATTAACAAACTGTATGTATACCATGGAATGCTATTCAGCCATAACAAGGATGGTAACTTTACATCTTTTTTATTAACCTGGATGGAGTTGAAACACATTCTTCTTAGTAAAGTATCAGAAGAATGGAAAACAATATATCTAATGAATCAATACTAATATGAAGCCAGTAGATGATCTAATTCACACCCACATAGGAGTAAAACTCATTTCAATTCAACTTGGGGGGATAGTAAATGGAGGGGGAAGAAGGAAGGAGGGGAGCATTGGTGTGCTCCCACTCAATGGGCACAATATAGAGGTATATAGCACACCCTTTAGGTGTGGGATACAACTACAAAATGGATTCTGTCTAAAAAATTCAAATATTGTCATTTGGTTGTTTGTACCACATTAACCTGAAATTAAATTAAAAAAAAAAAGAAAGAAAAAATGACATATGTAATTTCATTTAAAAAGTTATACAATATAAACTATCCTTCAAAGTATTCTGTGTGTGTTGTGTTCATGTATGTCCACAAACTATGTATAGTTAACACAATGTATGTAACCTGATATCTTGCCTTTTCCCTAAATTCTTTATAAACATGGTTCCATATGACTAGGGAATATTCTCTCATATGTAAGTACCATATATTGCTTAATCATTCATACAATTTTAGACATTTAATTTGTTTCTGAGTTTTTAATATTACTTATATCGTTGGGGTCAGTGGTTCTTAACCTGTGGGTGGTGACCCCTTTGGGGGTCTCCTGCATATCAGATATTTACATTACAATTCATAACAGTAGCAAAATTACAGTTATGAAGTATCAATGAAAATAATTTGATGGTTGGGGATCATCACAACATGAGGAACTGTATTAAAGGGTCATAGTATTACGAATGTTGAGAACCACTGATTGGGATGATCTATTAATATACAATTTTTGTCTGCCTTTCAAATTATTTCCTCAAAATTTTAGGAAAATTTGATAAATATGTCAAATCATATTTATCAAGGTAGTGCAGTTACTGAAGTTCACACAAATACAGACCAGGACACACTTTTTTTTTTTTAATTGTTGGGGATTTAGTAAGGGTACAAAGAACCAGGTTACATTGATTGCCTTTGTTAGGTAAAGTCCCTCTTATGATTGTGTCCAGCCTCCAAAAGGTGTGTCAAACACCATGACTCCCCCACCCCCACCCCTCCTTTCCTCTCTCTGCTCTTCCCTTTCTCTACATCCTTCCTTCTTCCATCCTTCTGATCTCCCCTTTCCCTACCCCCCACCATGTACTAGGTAATCAACTATCCTCATATGAGAACTAAGTACATAGGATTCTTGCTTCTCCCTTCTTGTGATGCTTTACTAAGAATAATGTGTTCCATTTCCATTCAGGTTAATACAAAGGATATAAAGTCTCCCATCTTTTTTAGTGACTGAATAGTATTCCATAGGATACCTATACCACAGCTTGTTAATCCATTCCTGGGTTGGTGAGCATTTAGGCTGTTTCCACATTTTGGTGATTGTAAATTGAGCTGCAATAAACAGTCTAGTGCAAATGTCCTTATGATAAAAGGATTTTTTTTCCTTCTGGGTAGATGCCCAGTAATGGGATTGCAGGATCAAATAGGGGGTCTAGCTTGAGTTCTTTGAGCGTTCTCCATACTTTCTGTTTGTTTGTATCATTTTACAGTCACATCAGCAGTGTAAAAGTGTTCCCTTCTCTCCACATCCATGCCAGCATCTACAGTTTTGAAATTTTGTGATGCCGGCCATTCTTGCTAGAGTTAGATGATATCTAAGGTTAGTTTTGATTTGCATTTCTCTAATAATTAGGGATGATGAACATACTAATTTTTTATATGTTTCTAGGTCATTCATCTATCTTCCTTAGAGAAGGTTCTATTCATTTCTCTTGACCATTGAGATATAGGATTGTTGGCTTTTTTCCTGTGGATTAATTTGAGTTCCCTTTAGATCCTAGTTATCAAGCTTTGTATTCACTTTGTGTGGATGTTGTAGAAGTTTCTATTCATCTCTCTTGACCATTGAGATATAGGGAGGATAATTTGGCATTGGAGAAATCATTTGCCTTACACATCTTCAGTTGATCCTGCCTGCTCAGTTCCGTGCACTGCTGGTTTCTTAGACTTCTCACTAAAGTGCTTATATTCACTTCATGTGGGTGTTGTAGAAGGTTCTATTCATCTGTCTTGACCATTGAGATATAGGATTGTTGGCTTTTTTCCTGTGGATTAATTTGAGTTCCCTATAGATCCTAGTTATCAAGCTTTGGTCTGATTCAAAATATGCAAATATGCTTTCCCATTGTGTAGGTTGTCTATTTGTTTTGGTTTTTGTCTCCTTAGCTGTACAGAAGCTCTTCAGTTTAATTAAGTCCCATTTGTTTATTTTTGCTGTTGCTATTGCCATGGAAATCTTCATAAAGTCTTTCCCCAGGCCAATATCTTCAAGTGTTTTTCCTCTGTGTTCTTTGAGGACTTTTTTGTTTCCTGCCTTAAATTTAGGACTTTTATCCATCTTGAATCAATTCTTGTGAGTGGAGAAAGGTGCGGATCCAATTTTAGTCTTTTCCATGTGGATATTTGGGTCTCCCAGCACCATTTATTGAATAGGGATTCTTTCCCTCGTGTATGTTTTTGTTTGGTTTATCAAACATTAGGTGGTTGTGAGACATTAGTTTCATTTCCTGGTACAGACCTGCACACACTTTTGATTCATGCCTGAGTTTACTTCTATACTCATGTCAAACTTCTCCTAACTCTTCATTCTCATTGCCAAGCATCCCTTCCCTGGCAAGCCAGACTTCACAGGAAATCAGTCTTAATGGAAAGGTTATCTCTATGACATTCACATTATGCTGCCTGGATGTTCTATAGACTGCTATGTCTGAAATCGGACATGGGGGAGGGGAAATAAACTGATTCTTTAAAAGAATCTATTTGTTAAAATTAATAAAGGCAACACAAATCATGAAAGCTAGCAGGGAAAAGACCCAAAGCCCATCCTTCAATGTGCCATCTTCTACAGTATATCTGGTCGCATCTCCTTTTCACCATCTGACATTCATATTCATTTTTGCTTCTTTGTTGTCCATTCTTCTTGAATCTCTTGCCCGATGGTAATTCTGAATCCCAAGCCCTCAACATAATCTTCACTTAAAATATAGATCAAATGTTTACAACTGGCCTCTTGAATAGCATCTAAGAAATAGGCACACAATAGGTATTCTTTGAAATTTAAAAATAAAATATTTTTTATTGAAAATCAATATGTATTTATTACAGAAAAATTATGAAATGAAATAACGTTACAAACAATAAAAATCTATAAACTCTGTGGTCACAGGCTACTATAATTAGCCCTATGGTGTATACTTTTTCAAACATATATTTTATATATTTCTTTTATGATTTGCTTATAAAAATAAAATTATAACGAGAATTCTCTTCTGTGGGCTTTTTGTTTCCCTAATAGGATATTGTAAATTCATTTTCATGTACATTCTTCAATTTTCATTATATCCACTTGAAAAATTGGAATATTTTAATGCTTGGCCCAGTGTGCCATCATTTGGATGTAATGTAATTTATCTAAATGAATTTGCTTTCATTGGAGACATAGACATATTTCAGTGTTTTATAAGTACAAGTAGAGTTAGGTTGAACAAGGATGCCATTTTCAACTATATGGCTGATGAAGAGAACCATGGGGGTTGGAGGTCTCATGAGACTTAAGCCCTCACCATGGCTCTGTCACTCACTACAGGTACAACTTTGGGAAGCCACTAAACCTCACTGGTCTTTAGCTTTTCTATCTTTCAAATAAAATTTGTGGTTAAATAACCTCTAAACTGCCTTTAATGGAAGTATAATTTGTCATTGGAGAAATCATTTGCCTTGCACATCTTCAGGTGATCCTGCCTGCTCAGTTCCGTGCACTCCTGGTTTCTTAGACTTCTCACTAAAGTGCTTATATTCACTTCATGTGGATGTTGTAACAAATTAAAACAAATATAGTGGCCTAACACAGCCACAATTTATTCTCAAAAAGTTCTAGAGCCTATAAGTTGGATATCAACCATCCTCCCTCCAAAAGCTCATGGAGAGAAGCCACTCACTGGATTCCAACTTCTACCTGCTCCAGGAATCCTTTGACTTCTCATATTACTTCAATCTCAACTCCATTGTCACATCACTTTCTCCTCTCTGTCTTGTAACTAACTCCCTCTGACTTTCTCCCACGTTTACACATGATTACAATTAGGGCCAACCTGGATCATCCCAGATAAGAACTTCTCAAGATCCTCAACTTATTAGCAGTTTGTATTATATAGACTGTTATAGACTGAATGTTTGTGTCCCCCTCTCAACAGTCATACAGCAAAATCCTACCACCTAGGAACAGTACCTTCACCAGATCTGGTGTCTGCTGGCAACCTGATCTCAGAATTTCTAGCCATAAAATTTTGAGAAATACATTTATGTTGTGTAAGCCACCCAGTCCATGGTATTCTGTTTTAGGAGCCCCAAACTGACTAAGACATAGAGACTACTGCAATGAAGTAACATTCACAAGTTCTGGGGCCTAGGGCATGGACATGTCTTTTGGGGTATCATCATTTACCACAATACGGTGCTTTCTATATATGATTTCTCTGAGTTATGGCCTTATGCTTCAAAGCAACTGTATGCATTTAGGATTTGCCAAGAATTAATTGTACTAAAAAATACCTAACTCCTGACTTAGCAAGGAAAATTATTTATTTCATTAAAAACTTACATTTAACTCCTTACTATTAGTGAAAATGCAGATATTGAAAAAAAGAAACCAATAGACTAACAAAGTTGGGCATGAGGTGAATAGTAATAGAGAGAAAAGAATGAAGCTGGAGAAATTGGAAGGTCCTACCTCAAGAAAAATACTTAATATAATGCCAAAAATATTGAATTTTATTGTGAAGGGTATAGAGAATCTACCAGAAAAAAAAAATGCTTTAGTGTGGAAAATGGATTAAAATGGACAAGACCAACAGCAAAAAGTCTAGCTAAGATGCTTTAGCAGGAAGTTAGTAACTAAATGATGAGTAACTGCGCTCAGCAAGGCATGGAAGAGAGAGAAATGAGAAAAGCCTTGGTGACTGATTAGAAGTGAGCATTCTTGGCCCTTCAATTTATCTATTTTAAAAGTAGCTCCTAATGGTAATTTGGTGTTAATTTCCTTTCACATGGGCTATTTAACATGGTGCTTTGGAAAGGTCCCTATGTAATAATAACAGTTATGGTTTGTGTTGCCACAAGGCAGGACGCTTATTTGATCGTCAATCATCCATCCCACAATTCATTCGGCACAGCGTGACAGACAGCGGCCTGCAACGCCCTCCGAGGGCCCTGCCAATGAGAGCAGTTGGCGATGGCACAATTGAGTGAGTGCAGAGGCATTTGTAAGGAGAAACAGCCTCAGCAGTTTAGCAGGGATTGGGGAAGATAGGCGTGTCAAAATCCTGTTCCAAGTCATTCACTCCTCTTTGCTCCTTGGAAAGCTTAATGCTGTTATATTTAGGGTCATATGAGCCTAAGGCTAGAATGAGGCTTACAAGTACATTCTATGGGAGATTTTTCTTTTTTCCCTTCAAGGAAGTGCAAATATTCTCAGCCACAATGCTAAAGAACAAGATAGAGTTATTCACACATCTCACCTGATTATGAGGACCCTCTATGCCAGTAGGAGAGTAAGATCATTGAGTAACCCATTATTAAAATTGTTTTTAGTCTGGGCATGGTGACTCACACCTATAATCCTAGCACTCTGGCAGGCTGAGGCAGGTGGATCATCTGAGCTCAGGAATTCGAGACCAGCCTGAACAAAGTGAGACCCATCTCTACTAAAAATAGAAATACTAGCCAGGTATTCTGGTCTGAATCTTTAGCCCCTGCTACTCAGGAGGCTGAGACAAGAAGATGGCTTGCGAGCCCAAGAGTTTGAGTTTACTATGAGCTAAGATGCTATAGTAGTTAACCCCAGGGAGACTGAGTGGGACTCTGTCTTTTAAAAAAAAGTATTTTTTAAGAAATAAAGAAAGATGGATATGATGACTGATTACCTGAGAAATAATTGATAAACTCCAGAAAATTTTGAAAAAATGAAGAAGTGAAATCCCGAGAAGATAAGTTATTTGAATGAAGTTAAAAATCTAGTAAGTTTCAGGGCTAAGACTTAGTCTAGGTTCTCTTATTATAATCAGCACATTGTCTTTTCTAGTGCAAGAGATTTACCTGGTTTAACTCCAGTAACTAAGCCAAGAAGAAGCCTGCAGGTAGGCCTCAGTTGGCAATTAAGAGATGTAGGGTATATTTTCAGGTGTATCAGTAAGTGAATTTTTATCACAAAACATTTTACATTACTCTGAGGTTTGATTTCTTCATCTGAAAAATTGGAATTAGGAACCTTGAGAAGAGACATTAAGAAAGGGGCTTCAAGGAGGTGGGAGGAAATCTTGACCTACTGAACCAGGAAGTCTGGGGGGTCCATAAGAATACAAATATGAAGTAACCTTAGTAACCAATGACCAATAGAAAGAAATGACCTATGGCCAATAGAACATGGCCATACTGCCTAGAGATACAGAGAAACCAAGGAAAGACTTGCAACCAGTTTCAAACAGAATATTTATACTGCTGGAGACCTTTACATCTAGTCTCTCTCACCTTCTCACCTTCATGAGAGGGACCCAACCTAAGCTTAGGACTTCCAACCTAAACTTTCTTTGTTCTTCCTGAATACACTCTGTCAGTGATACCCTGAAACTTATGTAAGTCACTTTTACTTTCTACCCTGGCTGCCAGTGCCCCTCCAGTTGTATTTTCAGTTTCCACTCACATTCGCTTTCAGTTACCGCCATACCTCACGTGAACTGTCTAGCTCAACTCAGTAACTGAACCAGATCAACTGGGTTTGAGGAATCAGGAACCCCAATCTCCAACAAACCCTACCAATCTTCTTGTTGTGAAGATCAATGAAGAAGGAGTAAAAAATACCCTAAAATAAAGTTATCTCATTAAGGAAAATTTTATATCATAGTCCTTCAATTCAAGTAAATTCCTAGGAGTTTTATGAGAACACTGAAGCAAGACACAGCACCAGGTGGAGAGGAAGGGACAGAAGCCCAGAAGGGAGACTTATTATTATAGAAGAAAGATACAACAAGAGCAGAGATTATGACCAGATAGATTTGGATATTTTAAAGCTTGTGAATCATAATCTCTGATAATCAAGTTTACTGAGGGGAGAGGTGGAAGGAGAAATGGTAATAACATGTTTAGAAGGATTAAGTAGAATGAGCAGAACAGGAAGAAAAAACAAGGAGCAGAATTGCAAAAACAGTATTCATTTTTCATAACTATGCTTACCACTATACTTACAGAAATGCAGGTGTGTACACCTATACTTATAACTGTATCTACAAGTGCAGAGATTTACACATGTGCATATACAATTTCACGGGGTTCAAGTCTATCCCGAAGTTGGTCTATAGATTCCTTGATAAATAAACTTCTACCCTGAAGTTGATCAATAGATTCCTAGGTAAATAACCTTTTAAGAAAGGTGCACTAAGTTACTGTAAGCGGCAGGATAACTAGAATCTTCTTTAATATAAGCTGGTAATAATTTATCTAAGTAACGGAAAATGAAAAATTCTGAGACAGAGAATGAACATATTAATACCATGGCATAGCATTGCATAACATTACAGTGTAACCACAACATTTTAGATGCTAAAATAATATTTACTGACAGTACAGCATATCTTATTCTATGTGATAGTTGGTAAAAATAAGCAAAAATTGCTTAAGCAGGATATTTAAAAAGCCATATGCACCTAAACATATTAGTTTATATATGTCATTTTATCTACCAATGTTTTGATATAAGCTGTAGACTTTTTTTCTAAAAGGTCTGTGGATTAGCCTCAGAATTTAAAGATATTTGCAAATAATCTAGATATAAAAATTCCATAATTTCATTAATTTAATTTAATTTATTTATTATTTTTAGAGACTGTGCCTCGCCCTGTCTGGTGTGCAGTGGTACAATCATAGCTCAATTGAACTCCTGGGCTCAAGCAGTTCTGCAGCTCCAGAACTGGGGCTATAGGAGTGTGCCACCATATAGGGTATTTTTTTTCTATTAAGTTTTTCATCTTGCTATGATGCCTGGGCTGGCCTCAAACTCCTAGCCTCAAGCAATCCTCTCACCTTTGTCTCTGAAAGAGCTGAGATTATAGACATGATCCACAATGCCTGTCTTATTCTAGAATTTTAAACTCATTTAGGTTGTATTGTCCATGGCCACATATGCATGCATGTGTGTGTATGTATGTGCACACACACACATATAAAAAGTTTGCAGGGTGGCACCTGTGGCTCAAAGGAGTAGGGCGCTGGCCCCATATGCCAGAGGTGGCAGGTTCAAACCCAACCCCAGCCAAAAACTAAAATAAATAAATAAATAAATAAAATAAGTTTGTGATATGCAATTTTTTGTTTATAGAAGCAGTCATATAAAGTAAAGTATAAAGAAAGGTAAAAACACTATAATAAAATTCAAGTTATTTCATCTAGAAGGTGAGGAGGAAGTAAAGACAAAGACCTATTTATATCTATAGACGCTATAATAAAAGTACCTATTTATATCTAAACAAAGACCTATTTATATCTACAGTACCTATTATAAAAGTACTTACTTATATCTAAACAAATACCTATTTATATCTACAGACACTATAATAAAATTCAAATTATTTCATCTAGAAGGTGAGGAGGAAGTAAAGACAAAGTACACTTATAATCTATACTGAAGAATCCTTAGTTGGAGGCAATTAATATTTCTTAATCCATCTTTATATTTCAACTTTCATATTGATCTCAAATACTTAACTGTGTGTATATATTTTGTAGTACAAATTGTTTAAAAGAAATGGAGGATTATGAAAAATTCAGCTTATTAAAAAAATTTTCTAAGGCAGCTTAGATACAAAAGAAGAAACTAAGATGTTGGTTGAGAAGCTATGTCTAAAATAAGACATTCATCTGGTTCTTGTCACTCACCTGGCCACACCCTTCAATGGCTTCCCATTGTTTCCCTGACCACCCCAGGTTGGATGATGTTCCTCTCATCTATTCTTTCAGAGCCCTTCATTTGACAAATCTAATTCTGAGTCACTTCCTATATGTAAGTGTTCAGTCAGTCTGTATTTCCCACCTGAAACTGTATGATCTGTGAACACAAGGGCCATGACTGTCTTCTCTTATACCTTCTCTTTATACCTCATCAAAAAATACCAGATTATTGAATGAATGAGCAAAAAAAAAAAAAATACAAGTCCAAGATCCCAGGTCACCTAATTACAGTCCCAGAGATGAAACTCCTTCACTACCTTATGTCTAAGTCTCTCTCTAACACCTCTGGCTGGAAGCATGAATGGGAAAACTGTTTATGTGATGCGCTGCTTATGTGATAGTACCCTGGAGTATATCCCCCATTTGCCATATAGTTCCTTATAACTTTACCCTACAGAAATTTTATTCTTTCAAAGTCATCCTTTTAAGTCAATGCCTTATCTTTGTTAAAATACAGATAAGCCTTTGAAGAAAAGTTTATTAAATTGCTGTAATCTAGTCATCTCTACATTGTTGTTAAAAATTATTAAATTATTGACTTCTTTTCAATCTCACTGCTGCTTCGAGAGATTTTCTAAAGCTGTAACATATACATAAGCCATGAAGGAAGAGCAGCAGGACATTGCTTAGGCAAGGTCTTGAGATAGTGGACACAAAATCGGTAAAAAGGAGAAAAAACAAATGGAAGAGTGACAGCAAAACAATTTTTGTTATTTTGATTATATAAAGAAATGTGATTTTGTTTACATCCCTGTTGTTTGCATTTTCTGTGGCAAATACATAGGTTTTAGGATGAGAATGCCTGAATATAATGAAAGCAGATACTCAGAAGCTAAGTGAGCTCAGTGCAATTATTTAACTTGCATAAGTCTTATTTCCTAGAATTTCTTGAAACTGTTATTAGCTTTGCAAGAAGTATGTGTTTAAGGTATTAATAAAATGGCTATTACACAGTAGATATTTAGTAACATGGTCTTTACTAAATAGCATAGTCATTTAGTGAATAACAGTTACAGACTCTACCTACACAGAAGGCAGAAGTCTAACACTGAAATCCAAAGAAATCAGGCCAAAAATAACAGATGACAATGAGCATCAGAGAGAGTAACATGGTAGCAGGAAGCCGGCAACTAAAATAAGAGTCCACTTCTTTGAAACTCTTACCTGGGAACTTTTTGATCCAAGGAGAGAATCCTGAGGCTCTGACTAGTGTGAGCACAAAGAATTAGTTCCACCTTAGGATGGTTTGTAATGAGAAGGTAAGTTGGAAAGGATCCTGAATGGACATCAGTAAATGGCTTATGCATCCTGACACCAGCATCCTGCGCCACCATGAGAAAATAATTAAAACATTTAGTGTTAATTCCCTTATGTATAAAGAGGAGAGGACCAGAAAATACCACCTCAAACATCTTTGATTGTTATTCCTACTTCTTTGATCTGAATTTTCTTATTTTTCCGAGTTCAAATTTTCTGTGAAATGGTTCTCTCCCTGTGTGTGTGTATTTATAGCATAGATCAATATATAATTTATATTAGGCTTTAAAAATATTGGAAAAAGTAGCTCTGTCAGAGCCCCAGATTAGGAATCTCCAGATGCGATAATCCCCAAGCTCTCTTCCAGCTCTCAAAAAATTTATGATTTTAATATTCTCCATCAATACACCTATGTGGCTAATAAGCAGCACAAATTGCTAGGGACAGAAAACATTTTTCTTTGCTTTTTATTATCTCGTACCTACAAAGATTTTAAGGTAATCACAGCTAGTGGCATAAATGAGACTAGGACATAAAGTAAACCTTTACTACCTTTCAGAAGGCCATTTTCTTTTCCTCTTTGTTTCTCAGACGAGCACATAAACTTTCAGGCTTCTCGGGAACCAGAACACACATAAAAGTAGTTTGGGATGAATACACTAGGATTTTATCTGAATCATTAAATTCACATGTCAGACTTCTCATGTTGTAAAATCAAAGGAAAGAGATCAAATCGAGCATTTTAAAAAGTCAGTTTTATTTAGCCCACAAGGAAATGCTTTCTTATAATACAGACCAGAAAGGTACAAAATAACTGAAATACTAAGAAGTCAGTCTCTTTGTCTAGCTGTAGATTGAACCTAAACAAAAGACAGATGATATATATAAGGAAAGCGTAACATTCAGAAGTCAGAATTGAAAAGGAATGTATACATCTTGAAATAAAAGTTAAGGAACTGAGCTCACACAGTTGTGTGACTTGACTGGTTTCACAGTAAGGTGATTCTAGAGTCTATTATGCTCATTTTTCTCAGTAGCAATAGAAAAATCTTTCAAATGAGATCTTAAGAATATGGTAAGTACCCACCCACCTGGAGTTATCTGATTTTCAGAGAGATTTGCAAATATTAAGGAGTCAAAATTATATTTAAAATTTATTTGAAAGCTTAAGATCCAACTCAATTTAACAAATACATATGGGATAGAGTTACTTGTAGTTACTAATAAACCCTTCAAAGAATAGAGACATAGACATACCATCTCAACCTACAATTATTAGGAGGTAAAAAATGTTATTTGACCAAGATCATACAACTTGTAATGAGCAGAGCTAGAACTCAAATTAGACTGCAGCTCAGGGTGTATGTAGAAATGTATGACAAGCTCAGAAAAATAGACAAAAGTTGAATTTAGAGATCAGACTTGGAGGTGTATGATTTACCTTTTAGAAAAGGGAGATGCCAAAGATATGTCAAAGGCACCTTTGAAAAAGGAATAGGGTTCACTGTTGTGTTGCTATCCTAGTCTCACATAACAAATTACTCCAAAGGTTAGCACCTCACGATGAATTTTATTTCCCATTTTCTCTGGGTCAGGAACGTGCAAGTGGCTTAGATAGGTGTTTTGTATTTAGTTTCAGCCAAGATGTCAGCTAGGCTATAGCCTAAATGAAGGCTTGAGTGGAGAACAGTCCACATCTAAGCTCAATCAGGTGGCTCTTTTAGGTAGGCCTTGGGTATTTCCTGGAGGTTGGGCTGAGGGCCTCAGCTCCTCACTTATAAGTAAGTGATGGGAGAAAGAGAGAGGGAGAGAGAGGGAACAAGAGAAATACTGATTCAGCCTTTTTATAATCAGAAGAGACATACCATAGATCCTGTCATACTCTATTCTTCAAGGTAAAAGTATCAATTTGTGGCCATAGTTTTCCCCCACAACCTCTCTGCTTTTTTTTTTTTTTTCTTGATACAGAGTCTTTGTCGCCCTGCATAGAGTGCTGTGACATCACAGCTCAAAGCGACCTCAAACTCTTGGGTTGAAGCCATTCTCTTGCCTCAGCCTCCTGAGTAGCTAGGACTATAGGAGCCCACCATAAGCCCACTATTTTTAGAAACGGGATCTCTCTCTTGCCCAGGCTGGTCTCAAACTCTTGAGCTCAGGCAATTTACCCACCTCAGTCTCCTAGAGTGTAGGGATTATAGGCATGAGCCACCACACCTGGCTTAGATTTTTTTTTTAAATTTTTTTTCCCTCTGCCTTTAAATTAGATGAATAACAACCCAGAGACTGTTATTTCTATTATCTTTTTAACTACATTTCTCAACAAATATCTTTCTCAATAGTCATTTTCTTTTCTCTGAGAGTCAAGTTCAAAAGTTTAAGTTGTGTTCTCTTTACCCAGTTGCTGTTAAACCCTATCTGTACTACACAAGCACATTTTTTCCTTAAAAATGTGATTACATCTTACTTTAGTTTTCTTATCTCTGGAGTTTTCAAACTTTGGCTCTGGAGAAGTTCAAGGATCACCTACTCTCAATATCAGAAAGATGTATTTAGACTAGACTTTGCTTTGTAGTATACAAAGTATACTTTGCTATACAAACTCTGCTTTGTAGTATACAAACCCACAGGCTGGATTTTTTTTTTTTCACATTGGGTTCCTTTTCTTCATGAGAAATTAAAGAATTACATGTTGACATCAACCATTTTCTAATTCAAGGATGAATTACACCACAAGACATTTTAGATTGAACAACATACACCAAGAACTTTTTAAAACTATTAAACGTGTTTGGTTAGTATTTTTTGTGGGGGAGCTCTATCTTCTTTATTTACTGATTCGGTGCTATAATTGAAACAAAACCATGCATTTCAACTTTCAAGAGAAAATAGCCTTTGAAAAAACTTTTGTTGGACTCAATAATTGTCTTTTTAAAATATTTCAAATTGTAAATTAGATATTTTGTATTTTAATAATTTCCCATATTGTGTATAGCTAAATTGAGTTATCTGCTAAACTAAATATCTCTTAGCTGGTAGAACTAGAATTTAAATTATTCAGAGATTCAGATCAAAATCAGATTCATAAATGTGTTTTCACAAAGTCCTTGGATAAACACTGACTTCTGCAAGACTCTTTGGTTATAGATTCCAGGCTTCAATACAGCACTTTGGAACCATCATCATCAACAAAACAGCAACTACAACACAAAACCCAGAGAAATACATGTAAATAGTAAAACTTTCTCTCTTTTTTTCCTTCAAATCTAACTTTTAATGCCATTAGTATATTGCCAATAATAAACTCATAATTTACCCTTAAATTTTCTTGTTTTTTAATTTATTTTTAATCCTAACTGTATACATTTATGGGGTACAATGAGATCATTTGATATAAAATGCGTTGTGTTAATCATAACACAAATCATTTTTTGTAGTAAGACATTTATAATTTCTCTTAGTTGTTTTGAAATGTACCCTTGCATTGTGCACATTAGTTGACATCCCACCAAATGCCCCTCCTCCTCCCTCCACTCGCCCTGCCCCCTGCCCTCCCCTCTTCCTCCTCTCGCCTCCTTGCTGGACTGTATTTTTGTTTTATCATTCGCCTGAATGTGTAAGTGAATATATTGGTTTCATAATAGTATTGAGTACATTAGATACTTTTCCCCCACTCTTGAGATACTTTCTTGAAAAGAATATGTTCTAGCTCAATTCAGATAAATATAAAAGATGAAAAGTTTCCATCTTTTTATGCCTGCATAGTACTTCATGGTATACATATACAGAATTTGTTAATCCATTCATGGACTGATGGGCATTTGAGTTGCTTCCATGACTTGGCAATTATGAATTGCGCTGAAATACATGTGAATATCATAACTTGTGTAACCTTTGCTTGGGAAAAGATGTGGGGAATGGGAAAGGGATAGAATCCAGAAATTAATGTTAGCATATTGGAAGGCATTTGCCATTACTTCTCTTAGGATGAAATTTGAGAACTAACCAGAAGGAAGAAAGAGTGTCAGGTCAAAATTTGTTAGTCACAATTCCAGAATGTAATCAAATATTTCTGTAATTCAGAGGTAGAGAGCTGTGATCACTCAGTCTAGGTACCTTGCCCAAAATGGGGCCAGCAATACAAGAGCTACTGAGTCTTGGTCATGTTAGAACAGGAGACAGGGCTGAGACTGGGCAAAGGGGCTTGAAGATTGGATGCAGGTATCAAAGGTGTACAAGGCTCAGGAAGATGCTCATAGAGGGGCTCATAACCACAGGCAAGACCTGGCTTCAACGGCCTTGTCAGCTGTCCCTGTCACCTTACACGAACTGTAGCTAATTGCAATACCATTTACATTGTGGTTTTACAACTTCTCCACTCTCAACATCACTGTGACAGTCCTGAGACAACCACATAAAGTATAAAATGAAAGGGAACCTGTATCTAGGAATTACTAGCCGAATTCTTAATAAAAGCCAATTCCTTAGCCTTGACTATTCCTCCCCTCAATTAGGAAAACTCTAAAGACCAAAAACAACTTCCCCTGGGGTATCTGCTCTTTGGGGGAGATCTCTCTCTCTCTCTCTCTCTCTCTCATACTTTTGCTTTCAATTAAAAAAAAAAAGAAAGAAAGAAAAGAAAGTTCTTGCTTGCTTGGTTTATGTGGTACATCCTGGAGGATCATCAAGAATCTGGAGAAACCTTCACTCAAAGGCCTCCAAAAGGCTGGTGACGTTTTTATTTTGTTTAGTTTTAGTAGAATCTCCTCTTTCCTGGATCCTATCCTCACACTCGATACATTCTAAACTCTCACATATCCCTACACATACCAGGACAAATATTTATTCCCTATCTTGGTATTGACAAGCCTTTTGGTCTATTCCATAATGATTCAATCTTGAATTTAAGGTCTCTGGCATAGGGATCTTTATGTTTTGTTTACTGCTAGATCCCTATTGACAAGACAGTGTCAAGCTCAAAAAAGGAGCCCAGCAATGAATGGAAAGCCTGGACGGGGCACCTACGCAATGATCCAGGTGAGTAAGCTTCTTACAGGTTACTAGCTTTTTCACAATTATCTCCCCTGCCTTAATTTTAAATAGTCACTATTTGTCCAAAATTACTATGTCAGACAAATGAAATTTGGAGTTAATGTGGTTCAGGGATAGGAGTTACTGATTTAAATATTCTTAGAGTCATGGACTAAACATGGAGTTCAGAGGGATCTGGAAAGCTCCTTCATGATGTTGAAGACAGACAGATGGAACCATACAAAGTCTACATGATTTTTCCACCATTCCTAAGGTAGTTAATGAAATAGTAAAGATCAGAATCTGGGTTTGTTGAAAGCTTGTGCATTGTTTTTGCCATTTAATTTCTACATTCAGACATGTCTGTATCTTGCTAGTGATACCAACCTTCCTGATATCAACCTTCTTGAAGGTTGATATGTTTATAAACAAGAGATATGAAAACAACATAGTCAACAATTGGTAAATGATTATGTAAATAATGATACTCAGAGAGGAGATATATCATGCCTAAGATTTTTTTTTGTCTTAAGAATATGATTATATCATTAGATGCATTTGTCATAACTCAGTAGGCCTTGGATCTGATACTCTTATACAGAACCATGTAAAACATTTTGCACATTATGAGTAGGGGAAGCTGTGTGCATTTTTTGCATTAGGAAAATAATACCTCATATAAAATGGGTTTAGATGGTCCTCAAGGTAAGAATTATTATTTGTGCTGTGTGTGCCAGTGCATGAGCACGTGTTCACAGCCAGAAATGTATCTAGGTGAGTTTTATGTGATTTTCTCCACTTGAAGCCTAGAGAAAGAAGAGAAATGAAAAGTCTCATCTCCTCCGGACACTAGCAGTCATTGCACAGAGGACCAAACCTGGGACTAAACTCTCCCTCTTTCTGACCCTTCCCTCCATCTGTGCATCTGAATTTGAGGAGCACAGACTTGGGGAAATGTGATGCCTTAAGGTATCCTGTCCTTCTGAGGGAGCAGTGGGGTCGGGAGAGTGCAATGAATCAGGGCAATGGTGGATGCAGGAAGCTTTTCATTTTTCCTTCTTTTCCTTGGATTCCAGGAATTGCCCTATTCAGCATCCATGTTATTTTCTACCCTCCACCCCGTTCCCTGAACCTTAATCACCTCTGGTTATTTTTCATCTTTTAGTAAAATAGGTTGGACATGCACAGAGTTTTCTGTGTGGTGGGTAAGAAAATTCATAGCTAGAGCCAAGAAGTGTGCCCTTCTCTGCATGATCCCTTTGGAGAGGTCAGCACAGTGCTGGCTTCCCTGGATCAGGGAAGATTCGCCCTGGATTTGCAGTTACTGAGTCTCTACAGAGGAAGTGCTGGCACCAGGGGGGCAGTGAGCTCCTGTGAGAAGATGCATCTGCAAAATGAAATGACTCAGTCACAGTCGTCAGCAAACTCTCCTTTGCACCATTGTCTGCTAGAAGAAGATGACTTTGAAAGAGGTGAGTTTACTGCTTGGGGTTACATAGAACACTACAATTTTCCAAATTGTTAGGTGGGGAAAAATGAGGACACAAAAATATCTACATAGTGTGATCACAATTTAACGTGATCCTCTCTCTTTTTCTATATATATATATATATATAAACATAATTATTCTATACTTATAATTGCATATATATGTGATTATAATTATACATGATATATATAACCATTTTATACAGAGGCAAATTACACATATATACAAATAATAAGACTAGCATTTAATACTCTAAAATTTTGGTAGTCAGGTTATATATCCAGGATTGAGCATTATGTATTATTTTAATGTGAGATTTTTCTAAATTTTTCATAATTGGCATCTATTTCTTTTGTATCTAGAGGAAAAAAATTTCAAATTTTGAGAAATGGTTTTTATTCAGAGAGCCACCCAGGTAGCAGTGTCTTTAGGGAAGCCTTGACAATACCAGAAGGTCTTACCTACTATAAATTTTTAGTTGATTGCTTTAAAGCCAGCCTGAGCCTGTGCCCAAGTGCCCTGCCATTAGGACACACTGATTCAATCTGGCATCACTCTAGAGTATTGTCAGGTTTATTTGGTTAATTCTTTTTAACCTGATTATTTCAGGAGAAACCAAATGAAAATTAAAGAAATAACTATTGTTATTTGTCAACCTGGATTTTACTCCATTAAGCTCTCGACTCACCCTGTACAGCTTGTGATGCTGCTGCCCATCCTGGAATGCAGATTCCCTCCAATTCAACACCTAGTTTTTTAACAGGCTGCACCATAAAAGTTTCCTATTCAAAGCTCTTGCCTGTTCCTTCTTTACTTATTAACTATTGCTTTCATCTGACACTTTCTCAGCTATCATCTTGCTTTCTCTGTACTCATAGTTCTTATTTATGCTTCCAGGTCTACAGTGATTTCAGATGTAGACTAGGGCATAAGCACTAGTGGAATCATCTGCTCCTAGATGGTGGAAGCTCTGTTTTGTGCATTTGGCCTTTGTCGAAATGCCACACCTGCCAGGTAATCTCGTCCTTCTTTCCTCTAGGTGACCTCTTCTTTCTCCAGGTATTTGATGTGCACCTGTCACATGGAAGACATAACATCATGGCCTTTTGACTATTCACACCCCCCACCTGGAGACCACAAGCACCTTTGTGATGGAGCAGAAAGCACACATGTATGAGAATCAGAGGTGTCTAGGCTACCACATACAACTGACTGAGGAAATCATTTTGTCTACATGGTTATCAATTTATTACCCTTTAAACCTCTAGTCTAATAAGGTAATTCACACAAAACCACTTTGCAAACTGTAAAAGACTTAAATACATGTGCAAAATATTTATTGCATCTTTCATACTCAAGGTCTGACGCATGGTTGATTATACTTGCAGCCTCAGGACCATTGTAAATGAGGCTTGGTACCAGGAGAGTACTCCATTAGTGGTGCTATTTAAATTGATAAATACATAATTGAGCCACAAAAATCTCATACAACATTGACCAAACAGAAAAGTTTGAGAGCAATTTGACCTTTTAAATATCCTTTTGAAAGAGGAAATATTTCCAGCTTCTTTAAGACTTAATGTTTGGGGCTGCCTCTTGCACCTCACGCCCATCTCCTCCTGTTGTTTGGTTTACAGAGGCCTGCCTGGTTCATGGACAGATTGTTCCTGTCTTAGATATCTCCCATTTATCACCAGTTCTCGTGCTGCCCCATATTTTTTATTGATAGCTTTTAAAAATCCAGCCAGCTCTTCATCCCAGCCCAGCCACTGCTTTCTTCTTTCGGACAATGTTCATCTGTTTACAAGGCAACAAAACACACATAAACTTCCTTGGCCCAGCTCAGTGGTGGGAAAATATGACTGTAATAATCTTGGTTTTTAGACAAGTAGTGAATGGTATATCTATATCCCCAAAGAGAGAGCATTAGAAATGATGGCAGCATCCAACTGCCACATGACCCACCTCGCATCAATGAAGCTGGCAAGAACTAGAAGAAAAACGTATTTTGTGATTTTAATTGGCTTTGCAATGATGATGATGATGGTAAAAATAGTCATAAAACACCTTATTCTCATGTCAAAATAGACTTTCATATGTATATATCTTACTTATTTCTCATGAAGTTGCTGTGAAGTAGGTAGGGCATTGAATACTAGGCTAGGTAACAGGGGAGACGACTGAGGTATCCAACAGCTTTTTTATACTCCCTTCATTATTTATGAACTGTATGCAAACTCGCAGAGCTAGTCTTATGGCTTAGCACTATTTCCAAACAGGGTCTCTGCCCTCAGGCAGCTTGTGTTCCAGTAGCCTGAGTTAAACAATGAATGTCCCAGTAAGCAAATAGCAGGCAAGATAGTTGAGATAGTTGCTGGCAGGGAGGGCAGACAGAGGGGCTTCCCTCAGACAGGGTGGTCAAGAGCACCTGCAATAGGTAAATATTTAGCCTGAATTGGGGGAAGAGGAGACAGCCCATAAGAAAGTTGTTGAAGAATTCCAGGAAGAAGAAATAGGAGGCACAAAGACCCTTGATGCTCCATAGAAAGAGATAGAAATCTGTGTGGCTAGAATCTAGTAACAAAGGAGAGACAGACAAAACAAATGGAAGTGTATAAGCAGATACTAGATTATGCAAGGTTTACGGGCTGTGGTGGAGAATTTGGCAATTTATTGTTAACCATCTTCAATATTGGAACAAATCCTATTTAATCATAATATAAGTTTTGACATTGCTTTGTTGGTTTTTATTAGCTAATATTATATTTTGAAGTTTTATTATTTAATTTTCCCACCCTGCCTGTATTTGAATAGAGATAAAATTTATGCAAAACTCAAAACACCTTAATAATCATTTCTCTTTTTTGTGCTTCCTAGAAAATATTTTATAAGAGAGTAAATATCTATCTCTTACAAATAGAAATAGTTATAGAAGATATTAGCTATCTAGGACAAGTATTTTTAGACCCAGATGAAAAAGGAAAGTAGCTTTAATTTTTTTTTTTTACTTAAAATTCAACTATCTTTAAAAGTTATTGATCCATATAATTTTTTTTTTTAGTTTTTTTCTTTGGCCAATTAGACATTTTAGAATTTTTCAGGAATTTCTACTTCTCATTTTTCTTGGCAAGTTTATTGTCATTTTTTTGTGTGTGTGTGTCTTAAATTCTGTCATAGCTGACCTACTTCTTTTCTTAAACTGTGTTTTAGTGACATCTGTCTTTTGATTTTTATTACTCCTGTCAGGAAGCTGATTATTTATTTAATACTAAAAGATCTCTCTTTTTTTTTTTAGATCATAGCTGTGTATGTTGATACTGTCATGAGGTACAGTGTGCTATTTTTATATACAATTTGAAATATTCTCATTAAACTGGTTAACATAGCCTTCACATCACTTTCTTAGTTATTGTGTTAAGATATTTATATTATTCATTTAGAAAGATTCACATGTACTCTTAAAAAATAAACCATAGTCATGATCCCACCAAACAGTTTGTGATTTTCTCCCCTGGTTTTTTTTTTTGTTTGTTTGTTTGTTTTTGTTTTTGTTTTTGTTTTTGAGACAGAGTCTCAAGCTGTTGCCTGGGTTAGAGTTCTTGGCATCACAGTTCACAGCAACCTCCAACTCTTGGGCTTCAGTGATTCTCTTGCCTCAGCCTCCCGGTAGCTGGAACTTCCACAACACCCAGCTACACTTTTGTTATTGTTGTTGTTGTTGCAGTTGTCATTGTTGTTTAGCTGGCCTGGGCCGGGTTCAAACCCGCCAGCCTGGGTGTATGTGGCTGGTGCCCTACCCACTGAGCTATGGGTGCTGCCTTTCCCCCGCTCCTCTTTTTTTTTTTTTAGCTTACTGCTGCTCTTTTTGCTTGGATGTGTGTGATACACATCTCATCATAAAAGAAATACGCTTCATGTCATCATTTTAATGGCTGTATAATATTCCTTTAAAGTAATTTAGCATAGTTTTAATCATATCTTAAACAATGGATTATTACTAATAAATGATTCTGAATACTTGCTTTATTATTTTATTAAGAAAAATTCTTATAAGTTGATTTAAAAAATTCACCAGTATAAAAATTTCAGCTTTGAATGCATATTATCAAAAATTCCTCCAGAAACACTGATCAATTAACACTGTCTCCAACATTCCTTTGTGCTTCCGTTTTTCTCCCTTTTTTAAGGCTAAGTGTAATTAATCATTTTAATCTTTGGTTATCTCAAAATATAATCAAAGAGAAGCCTGATGTGTCCATCTCTCATGCCACATATAGAGTTTTCCAAGTGCCTACAAAGCTGTACCTGATTGGGCATCCGTATCCTCAACACCCCTGCTGATTTTGTCTCTTCTCATTCTCTCTTCTTTCACTGGACTTTCCTCCAGATACCCTAGATCCCTTAAAGATCCCTTATTGTTCCTTACATTCAGCAAACTCTGCTGTTAGGATTTTTGTACTTGCTGTTCCCTATAAATAGAACACCCTTTTCCAGGAGCTCTGCCTAGTTTGTCTTCACTTTCTCCATGTCACTTTTTTCTGTGAGGCTTTCCTTATAAATGCATCTAAAAAACACACCACTTCCTACCCATACCCACACTGCAGTGTTACAGCTGATCTTGAAGTAGTGATTAGAACTCATGACTTTTAAAAGTACATCTTTATTTATCCAACAAAATTGGCAAGAAGCCACCCAGCCTACAATGCAAATATAATACAATACCCCCCAAGAATCTAGACTTTTGTTTCTAGTATAATTTTCAATATAAAGACCCCCGTGTTCCTGGAGGGAAAAATGGCTAATTGCCATGCTTGATGCAGGGTTAGAAGAAGGAGAGGATGGAATGTTTTGTTCAGGAACAGCGGGGAGCTTTCAAAGATAAGATGGTCATATCCAAAGAGCAAAGGTGCTGCCAGCATTAAAGAAGCTCCACTGACCAAAATTTTAATAATATTAATATCAAAAAGATAATAATGATTTTATTAATTAAAATATGTTGATTCTGTGAAAAGTCATTGGTCTATAAGGATCCTTAAACTGAGGAAAAATCAATATGCAAGGTATAAAATCATCTCTGATATCTCTTTAACAAAAGATAATAACTTTGAGAATTAATTTCCAGCTTACGGGAGTTACAAAGATAAAGGAAAAATTAAATGATACCACAAAAAAGTAGTCACAAAAATCCAAGATAAGCAATCTACAGGTCAATTGGTAGAATGACATTGCGTAAAAGACTGTTGAAAATTGAAAAAAATCTTATGGGATGTAATCATATGTTAAGCATGGTTTGATTTAGATAATGATTGGGACAGATGAAAAACAAAGGACATCTTTGGACATAAGGGAGCATTTGATTGGTTATTAGATTTTTAAGGAATTATTATTGGTGTTTTATGTTGCTCATATTATTATAGCTATGTAAAAAGACTTACTTTTTTTTTAAAGAAAACATCCTTAAATTTTTAGAGGTAGATTGCAGTAATGATTATAACTTGATTAAAATTTGTTTATAATACTTCATCATAGAAAATGGGGATGTGTGGAAAGGGCATGTCCCAGTTAGTTTTGATCTTCATGGCTGAGTGGTCAATTGATTTAATGATTAACTGAAAATAATTACATAGATCTTCACTTTTGGCTTCTGAAAATATTTATTCTAACATTCAGCCATTTGATATTTTAGCCAAAATGTGTATTTGGTATACATAAAGTTGGTCAGCACAATAAATTTTAGAAATGACTTTATAGTAGTAAAAGTAGTAAAAGCTCATTAGCATGGAAGGTATAAAATTTGTAAGTTTTACAGGGGAAAGTAATAATGATTAAATAGATTTATTGTCTAAAACATTATTGAGAAAGTCTGTACTGTTGCCTGTGTAGGGTACAAGAATCTAGTAAGTTCTTCATTGTTCATGGTTCACAAACGTTCTCCAGGCCTGATGTACAGCTGGTCTGTGTCTAATAACCAACTCTTGGCAATCTCATTCTGGCTATCATCATTAGCTGAAACTAGTCTCTAATACATTTTCATATTTGCAGGTCCACTGTTTTTTAAAAGAGTTGTTGAAATTAACATGTGGGACAGATCTGATATATTATCAAGCCTACCAAAGAGTAATTATATCCCTATTTTGTGATACTTCTTTGCTAATAAATGATTATATGCACTAACTGCCTTTCCCTCATATTTGTGGGGAAGAAAGTGTCAGAAAATGATGGGTGTATGAGTAAGATACAAAGCAACCATCTTGAAGAGATTCTTATTGACCAAAATTGAGATAATTTGAGGATCTCATATACATGAATGCAATAGTTTAAACAATGAGTAAAATAAGCACTCATAATTCTATTCTGTTATAAATAAATAAATAGGGAAATAGGGATCACTCTACCTTACAGTATAAGTCTCAGTATCTTCTTATAAAATACTTACCACTCATTAAGAATTTAACATATTTATTATTAGTTAACTTTACAATGGGAAAGCCAGAAAGACACCATTTTAACCAAGTAATAAGAAGTTAATATCCACAGTAATGGAACCAATTGACATCATGTGCTTCCTAATATGATGTAATGAAAAGAATGTAGAATCATTTGTAATGAATTTCTGCCTCTTACAAATTATTATTATTATTCCAATGTAATATTATTAATGCATAAATTACATGTAAATTATGAGGAAATCCAGTCAAATCTAAATTTAAGGGACTTCTACAAAGCAACTTGCATATACTCTTCAAAAATATCAAAGCCATGAAAGGTAAGGAAAGGCTAAGGCACTGAAATCATGATTAAAGGAGATTGAGGTTCATGACAACTAAATGCAACATACAATTCAGGATACTATGAATATCATGAAAACAGCTGGTAAAGTTTGAAGGGGGTTGAGAACAGAAAACCAGAGATGATATCATCCTCACATTCCCATAAGATTTTTGAGAAAACAGATCAAAACATACACTGGGGGAAAAAAAAATCCCTGTTCATTAAATGGTGCTGGGAAAACAGAACAGCCCCACGTCAAAGACTGAAACAAGATCCACACTTCACATCATTAAAAAATAATAATAATAATTCAAGATGGAAAAAAGACCTAAGTTTACGGTAGGAAAGTGTAAAAATTCTAGAAGAAAATGTTGGAGAAACTCTTATAGATATTGGCCTAGGCAAAGAATTCATGAAGACCCTAAAAGCAATCACAACAACAATAAAAATAACTAAATGGAACCTCATCAAATTAAAAACTTTCTGCACAACCAAGGACATAATCAAAACAGCAAATAGAATAAATACCCACATGCTAAACATCTGATAAAAGACATAACCAGAAACCTACAAAGAACTCAAGCAAGAAATAACCAAACACCCTCATTAAAGAATGAGCAAAATAAGAACAAAAATTTTTAAATGAAGATATACTAATGGCCAGAAAACTCATAAAAAAGATCAACTTCTCTAATCATTAGGAATCCATGAGATATCACCTAACTCCAATGAGAATGGCTCATTTTAAAAAGCCCGAAAACAACAGATGCTATTGTGGATGCAGAGAGAAAGGAACTCTTATAGACTGTTGCTGGGACTACAGACTAGTGCAACCTCTATAGAAAATTATATGGCCATGCCTCAAAAAACATAAAGTAGACCTACCATTTGATCCAGTAATCCTACTGCTTCATTTGTGCCAAAAGGAAACATTCACCAGCATGTGAATGTTTATAGCAGCACAATTCACAATTGTAAAGACATGGAAATAACCCAAGTGCCCACCAATACATAATCAGATTAATAAAAAGTGGAATATGTGTACTATGGAGTAGTACTCATCCATAAAAAATGACTATCTAGTATCTTTCTGGACAACCAGACCTGGAGGGAACTTGAAACCATTCTTCCAAGGAAAACATCATAAGAACGGAAAAACAAACACATGTACTCAATACCAAATTAGAACTACTCTATCAATATTTAAGTGCACATATGTAAGTAAATCTCAATGGAAATCAATCTAGGACAGGGGGAGGAGGGGATGGGTAAATTCACACCTAATGGGAACAGTGCACACTATCTGAGTAAAGGGTACACTCAATGTATATACCTTTCACTCAATCTATGTATTGTAATGTAACATCTATATATGTAAACAAAACATCTATACTCCCTAACATCCTGAAATTAAAAATAAAATTTGGAGGTTGATTTATATGATGCCAATATTGGAATTACATTAAATTCTGACTTTGGTGTAGTACTTTCATTATGAAGACAATGTCTCTTTTCCGGCAACTATACCCTGAAGCATTGATGGTTAATAGCATGTCATGTCTGTGACTTACTCTCACTCGGTACAGAAAAAATGAAAATGGAAAGAGAAAAGACTAAGGCAAATGTGTAGAAATGTGTAGATGTTAACAGTTGAGAAAACTATGCAATGGGCATACAGGAGGAGCTCTTTTTCTCTTGCAAGTTTTCTGTGATTTTGAAATTATTTTAAAGCAAGCAGTTGACGAATATTGCTGAAACATCCCATTTTATAGCACTTGCAGAAGCAGTAGTTCTGAATTTCTCTCTGAGGAATTTTGGGGGTCCCTGATGAAGCTAAAAGAACCCTTCTAAAAACATTCACACATCACCCACAGTAATGTCAATCATCGTTAGTAAGGTTCTGAGCATTTGTTAATATAAAATGCCTCTGTATGCTAAATAAATCCCAAACGATTACAGGAAAAATTACTTTGTTATCTTAAATCAAATTGGATGTGTTTAAACAGATGAAATGTAGTGTGTAGAAATATCTTCAAGAAACAAAGGATTTACTAGCTAGCTTTCTTTTTCTTTCTTGTCTGTTTCCTAAAAAAATCAATAAACCTGAAGGAGCACCAAAAAAAAAGTATATTCACTCACCTGCATTTTTACTCATGTAACCATCTCCAAAGGGTACATAAGAAACAAATAAAGTAGATTAAAATCTTCTCTCTAGTCATTTGTCATCAATTCTGATATCTCCTTCTCTCAAAAACTCATAGTAAACTTCTTCCCAGAGCAACACTGATAATGTCCAGATAATAAATTTTCTAAAGCCGTATCAAGTTATGTAGGTGCAAGGATGTGTGCAGAACAAAGTGCTTTAGCTAAAATTGAGGATAACTTCAGATTCCCACCTGTGCTGGCCCTATGGATGCCTTCAGTGTTGAGCTATAGCTTCAAAATATGGTTAAATCACACTCAAGGTCCCTCCCAGGGAAAATAGTAAAAAGCCAGCCCTCTGTCTCTGAAGCTGTCTCCTACATACAAGTTCATTATTCATGAGACTGTGTTTTTTTGTCATTGTGAAATGGTGGTGAATTGGAACACAAAGGCAACAAAGAAAAAGTGCTTCTTTCTTTGGGATTGCACAGCATTTCACATCATAGACAGAGCTCTTTTTGTTGCATTTTGCTAAATATAAACGTATATGTTACCCCCATAAGAAGAAACGCTCCTTGAGAGAGTAAATAATGTCTTATTTATTTGAGTATTTCCAAGATGTTACGCCTATCTGGGGCATGTAGGTACATAAAAAGTATTTGCAGAGATGCATGCAAGACATTCATTTCCCTTAGAGATGGACAAACATTAACATGTAAACATCAAAATGCCCAACGGAAAACAATAAATCATCAAAACAGCTTTGTAACAAAGTAGAGGAAGCTGTGACCTTTTATTTGCGTCTTTCTCCCGTGCTTTTTGTCCTTACTAAAAATTCCCAGATTAAATTAACCAGAAAACATGTGAAAGATGCAGAGATGTTATGTGTGATGTCAAGAAGCGAGTACGCCTGGCCTCCTTCCTTGAAAATGTTCATTAATCCTTTCTTTAAATTTTAATCTCAAGAGAACAAATTAGAATTTATAAGGAGAACGAGTTAGAGACACATTGCCTGTAGGTAACCTCCAACTGCAAGTAAATGTGTATCTGTTCAAAATTCAAGATGCCTATTCTTTGTTCTGCTTTTTTTTTTTCTCCCCAAAGGCCAAGGCCCATGAAGAACTGTGGCTTCATAGACAAATGTGTGTGCCAAAGGCTCGCTTTGCTGTTCTCTATAGATAAGAAAGCTTTTTATATTAAATAAAACCAACGCTACCGGCAAATTTTACACTTGGGTCATTTGCCTCAATTAGCTGGGGAAAGAAAAGGAAAGTAAAATTAATGTTTCTAGAGGCTCATCCTTTTTAACCTATGAAGTCCATCTTCACAGGGAATTGAAAATTTGAAGGTAGTGCTTTGCGTGCAATGGATCTATTTGGCAAGGTGAGGTTTTCCGTTTATATCAGCCTGTCGTCACATTCTTAATATTCTATTAGATAAATATTAAAAGCACATGAAAATAAAAAACAACTGACAGCAAGGGTCTTGTGTTAATCAACCCTGAGCAACACCACAAATGAGATCCAAGGAGGACCTGAAACAGTTTATTTCAGAATTATCATGGTTAATTTTAAAGTACTCATTTCTTTTCACGAAACGTGTACTATATTATCACAAAAGACTTCGTTAGGGAATACACAACCCTGCCCCACTTTATTCAATTTCCTAAGGTCATTGTTATTTAACCCTTACATGTTAACCACTTAGCCAATTCCCAGAAAGTGGTAAAAATCATTTTTGGACTGATGGAAATAATCCTATGTTATGAAAATTTTTTTATTAAATCATAGCTGTGTACATTAATGCTTTTATGGGGTATAATGTGCTGGTTTTATATACAGTTTGAAATCCAACAAACTGGTCAACATAGCCTTCACTGCACTTTCTTAATTATTGGGTTATGACATTTTTACTCTACACTTAGTAGATTTGACATGTACCCTTGTAAAATGCACCGTAAGTGTGGTCCAACCAATTAGCCTCCCTCCACCCATCTTCCCCCCTCACTTCACGTCCCTCTCCTCTTCCCCCTTTATCTTGGGCTGTAGTTGGGTTATAGCTTTCATGTGCAAGTGAGGTATATGTACACCATGGAATGTTATGTGGTCTTAAAAAATGGAGACTTTACCTCTTTTATGTTTACATGGAGCTGCAACATATTCTTCTTAGTAAAGTATCTAAAGAATGGAAGAAAAAGTGTCCAATGTACTCAGCTCTCCTATGAAACCAATGTATTTCTAAAGGCAATTTCTTCATAGCTCCTGGTCCAGGTTCCTAGGATGTGGCTTGTGGATCTGCCAAATCCCAATTCCTAGGGATAATAATCATGGCACACCACTCTTCATAATGGGGAGATTATGACACTTCTCCCTCACAAGGACTCTCCAACTCATCATTACCAGATCCAGGGTCTTGACTTTTTTTTTTTTTTCTGTAACTGATTTTTATTTTCCATTCATTACCTTGAGTATTTCCTGAAATCCCCATTCTAATTGCAAACCCATATGTTTGTTTGTTTTTGTCACATTTTGAAGCAATACATTTTCTATCTCAACTCATTTCATCACCACACTGCATTTAGCTGTTCTGTGAACTCCCTCAATCAAACTTACTTCCAAGAATTCTGGCATTGAACTCTTATGTTCAGGCAGAATCCTTTGAATGTTACCCACAAGAAAGTAATTGGTGAACCTTAATTTGTCATTCTTCCAAAACTGAGTCTGTTAACTAAGCTTTATCAGTTGATTATAAAAAATGCATCATTTTTACTGATTTTACTAAATCCAGGCCATCTGGATTTGAATCAGAGGTAATTATCAATACTTGCCTCTGCTCCAGGTATATTAATAAGATCTGGATTTACTCTCTCACTTTATGTTTTAGTTTGCTGAGCCTGCTTTGACAACACACCATAGACTTGAGTGACTTCAATAACAGAAATTGATTGTCCCTCAGTAACAGAGGCTAGAAGATCAAGATCAAGGTGTCCATGGAGTTGGAGGCTTCTGAAGACTCTCAGGTAGAGTTTAGTCCATGCATCCCCCCAGCTTCTGGTGGTTCACATAATCTTTGCCATTCTTAGGCTTCTGCAGCATCGCCCTGATCTCTGTCTTTATCTTCACATAACCTTTTCCCTATGTGCATGTTCGCTCAAATTTTCTTCTTTCTATAAGAGCATGAGACTTCCCAACTTGGGGGCTGCCCACCCAACTCCAGTATGACCTCGTCTTTACTAATTACCCCTGCAAGGACCTTATGCCACATCCTAGGGCATTGAATGTTAGGGCTTCAACGTGGGGTGGGGGTTGTTTGTTTCATTTTGTTTGTTTTTAGGGAGGTGTAACACGCAGGTAGAACCAAAATTAAAATAAATAATTAAATAATAACATAGTAGAACTAATATTAGATGACATGAGAACAATCTTGTGTCAATAAATTTGACAAATTAAATGAATGGATTCTTTGAAAGACATGAATTACCAAAGTTTATTTACAAAGAAATAGATACTTTGAATAGTCACTTACAGAAGTCACTTACTTTGAATGTAACACTTCCAGAAATTGAATTTTCAGGGGGGAAAAAAACCTTCCACAAAGAAAAACCCAAGCCCAGATAGCTTCACTGATAGATATTCTAGCCACCATGTAAGAAATAAATAATATTAATCTACATACAATTTTGAAAAATTTATTCTTAAAACCAGCATTATCTGGTATATTAATTTTTGAAGCTGTCGTAACAAATTATTACAAACTAGGTGGGTTAAATGACAGAAATTTATCATCTCCCAGTGTTAGAAGCCAGAGATCTGAAGTCAAGGTGTCAGCACAGCCATACTCCACCCAGAGTGTCCAGGGGAGAATCCTTCTCTAGCTCTTGCAGATTCTGGTGTCTCCAGTGTTCCTGGGTTGTGACCACATCACTTCAGTGTCTGCTTCTTGTTTTTGTATCTTTACCTGTCTGTCTGTCTCAAATGTTCCTTTGCCTCTGAGTTATGGGGACACTTATTACAGATCATCCAAGATCAACCCATCCTCTCATTATCCTTAACTTATCTAACCCATATCTTATCTTTTTCCACATGAGATGCCTTTCACCCTGTTACTGTAAACATAATATCCACAAGGTCTGGGTGTTAGGATGTGGACACATCTTTTGTGGGACTACCTTTCAGGCCACTAAGCCTTGATATCAAAGCTGGACAAAACCATTATTTTAAAGAAAAAATATAAACCAATATCCCCTAAGAAGCCAACACAAAAACCACAAAGAAAGCTTAGAATTTGAACACAATAATATGCAATATTTAAATTATAGTTAAAAGTTAGTAAGTCAAGAAGGCAAGGTTGATTGAGCATTCAACATCATTCTTAATGGTAAAAGTGAAACACTTCACAGATCAGAAATAAGACAAGGTTGTTCACTTACACCACTTCTATTCAATGTTGTACTGGACATTTTAGTCACCATAAAAAGGCAAAAAAAAAAAAAAAGAAAGAAAAAGAAATAAATGGAAGGAAACTATAATGGAAAAAAGAAGTAAAACTCTCTTTATTAACTTACCATATTATCTATCTATGTAAAAAAAGAACCTATAAAAAGGTTACAGAACTAATAAGTGAACCTGGAATATTTTCTTAATACAAAGTAACTACACAAAAACTGATTGCATTTCTATATACTAGCATTACTGAGATAAATTAAGAAAATCTAAATAATGGAAGCATCTTTGTACATGAGTCAGTAGATTCACTATTGTTATGATATAATATCTTCCCAGCTGGATATAGAGTTTCGACACATTAAAACAGTAATCAGATCAAAACTTTAATCAGATCAGATCACAGCTTTAGCAGGCATTTTGGGCAAATTATGGCAAGCTAGTTCTAAAATTCATATAGAAATGCAAAGGAACTAGAATGTCCAAAACAACTTTGAAATAGAAGACCAAATATGGAGGTCTAATACCACCTTATTTCAACCTACTTAAAATAATGTCATATTGGTGTTAAACTAGACAAATAGAAGAAAATATAAAATAATATTTTTGTGACCTGAATTAGGCAAAAATTTGTCAATAAGATATTAACAATTGGCAGCAACTGTGGCTCAAGGAGTAGGGCACCAGCCACTACATGCTGGTGATGGTGGGTTCAAACCCAGCCCTGGTCAAAATAAAAACTGCAAAAAGATATTAACAGGCAATACATAAAAGAACAAATCAACAAATTAGACTTCATCGATGTTAAAACTTCTCTTTGAAAGATACTGGTGCTCTGAAGTCACCACAATGCAATATATCAATGTAGCATCAATGTAGTAAAATTGCACTTGCACCCCATTAATAGATGCAAATAAATGTAAATGGTTAAAAAAATGGTAAGAGAAAGAAAAGCTACAGATTGTGAAGATACGTATGTAAAGCATTTGTTATAAACTTTTATCAAGAGTATATGAAGTATGCTGGAAACTCAAAAAATAATGACCCAAATGACCCAATTTATAAAACTGAAGGATTTAACAGTCACTTTGCCAAGGAAGTTGTAAGCATAGCAAATAAATATGTATTAAGATATTCAATGTCATTACTCATAGAAAAATGCAGATTAGTGCCACAATAAATATAACTACACATACAATGGAATAGCTAAATTTAAAAATACTGACCATCACACAGGTTAGCAAGGAAGAGAAGAAACAGAACTTTTGTAGACTACTGATTAAAATGCAAAATAGTACAACCACTTTGTAAAAACTATTTGGCAGTTCCTAAAAAGTTAAAAATATTCCTACTATGTAATCTAGCCAATCTGTTCTTGGGTATTTACTTGAGAGGCAAAAATAGTACACAGCCATACAAAGATTTGTGCAAGAATGTTCCTAGAAGCTTTATCAGTGATATTCGGAATATGGAAACGACTCAAGGACCATCAATAGATGAATATAAACGAGATGTGGTCTGTCCGTCTGATGGAATATTATTCAGTAATAATAAAAACAAACTATTGACACAGCCTACAACATGGAAGGATCCAAAATAATTAATGCTGAGTGAAAAAAGTCAGAGCAAAACTCAAGATCGTGATCTGTACACACTGTGTGATTTCATCTATATAAATGTCTTGAAGATGTGCACTCGCCTAAAGTGAAAAGGACAGTGGTTGCCAGGAAAAGAGGGAAGAAGCTTCAGAAGGAGGAATTACAAAGGAGCACAAAAAAATGCTTGGGTTAGTAAGTTTACCCTCTTGGATTATGTGATGTTTCATAGGCGCATACATAAGTCAAAGTGTACTTACCGAAGTGTATATTTTAAATATGGGCAGTTTGTCGTGTGGCAATTATCCCCTAATTTAACTGTTAAAAAATAGTATAATGTAAAGAGCTTTGGTATGAACAGCCTTTCTTGCTGCCCCCCCGCCCCCGGTCTCCAAGCTGAACATGATTTAGAACTTGACTAAAGTTAATAAAGCAACATCAGTAAATAATCAGCTTTCCCTCTTCAGACTTTCTACTACACAATGATGAAGTTCTCACCTGCCCAGGAGAAATGTGACAATAATATTTCATTAAAAACCAACTTTGTTATTTTATTAAAACTCTGAATGCTTTAGTGAATTTCTAAGAAATATCTTTTATTTTATCAAATTGTTAAATAAGGTAGTGGTATGTATTATTATTTATATATAGGTATATGAGCTCAGAAAATTAAGTTTATGAACTCGTGCTAGGAAAAGTGCTATACACCTCATTGCTCAATATCACTATAGCCACCTTCAAAGTATTCCCCTTGGGAAGCCTTGCACTGATGCCAGCACCTAGTCCAACTTTCAAAGCAGTTTTGCTAGTAAAGGTTCATGAACTTAAGCGTCAGATCTCATATGACAACACCTCTGATAAGAGTTCCAAAATTGCACTGAAGGGTGGACTAGGCACTGGTGTCAGTGAATAGCTTAAAGGGGAGTTCCTTGAAGGTGACCATTGGGATATTCAGCGATGAGGTACATAGCACTTTTTCTAGAATGAGTTTGTGAACTTATCTACTGGACCTTATATATTTAAGTTGGCAAAATTAAGAAAAGACTTATGACAAGAAAACTTATGTCATTCCCTGGTCCAAGACATTCTGAAACGTGGGAACCACCATTCTCCAGCAATGGACCACATTATCTGGCATCGACGTCACTGTCATGCCTCTACTGCCAGTGAGAGAGAGAGAAAATTCAGTCAAATATGCTTCCTCTGGAGAAAATGTAATAGCATAAAAAATAAGGAAGGATAAGTAACTTCACCCATTAGAAAGCATGATCCATTCAGTGTTCAGGAAATTTCTGACCCACTAATATTAGCAACTCCTTTTTTTTTTTTCCCTAGAAAAAGGTTAAGTGAAAGTTACATCCTGATAAGACATTTCAATAGTTGGCTGTATAGCCAAAGGAAGATTTATTCTTATGCCGGACTTTACGTGGAGGCCCCATGCCCTTCCCTGACCTGGTACACTGGCTTGAACAAATAGAAACACACTACGATGTCTTCCTAAGCTGCTGAATCTTAGTGGCTTTCCCTCTGTCCTCACACTCTTACCTCTCCAGAGCCAACCTCACATCTATCTCCAAGTTGGGGCCTCCCAAACCTTGCCACCAAGAATGCCATAATCAAGGGTCTGAGAGATGAGGTAGCAAGAGACTGGACACAGCTTCCTCCTCTCTGCCACCATGGCCAGTGCAGAGTGAAGGACACTGTTTACCAGGCTCCTGAGGATGTGAGGGAGAGCCAAGGAAAATGCGAAAACAACCTAAGATTGTAGGAAATAAATTGGAAGTACTAATTGAAAACAGAGAGAAATAATTCAGGAGTAATCTTCAGCAGGCCTGTGGCCAGGTATGCAATTTCAACCATGTGAAATCCTTTGCCTGGGAAAGTAAAGAGTGAGATGCCATTCTTTTCTTTTCTCTTTATTTCTGCTTCCCGCGCTCGTCCTGGAACTCTAAGCTTCCTCTCTTGCTGATGCCACCATAGTAAACCTCCATAAACATACTGTTCCCCAGCTATAGATTAGATTAGATAGAGAAAAAACAACATTGTCATCTTAGTCTCAGACTGCAATTCATCTCTCACTAGAAAAATAAGGCACATCTTTCAGAGCACGGATTTTTTTTATCCTACCTTAACTCAGCCTGGCCACAGATGGAATAGCTGGCAGTGTGTATGGGGCACAGTGCCAACTTCCTTTGCACAAATCTCTTTCCCTTTATTCCTTGGACATTTCTTGTTCTTTGTTCTTTAAATGTTTCTGACTGCAGTAGTAAAACTGAGTCCTGAATAACTGATCACTTCAGGAGGAGCAAGTTATTTAATACGGTGTCACTTCTTTGGCACCTGGATAAAGTTCCTTATCCTAGAATATCTACTTTCCATTTAAGGTAAAGAGAGCTTTTCCCTAACTATAAATAGGAAGCTGGGAGAGCCGAGTGAATTTATATTGCACAAACTGTTTTTATCTAATGTAATCGAGCGTAGAGATAATTGGAAGCCATGTTGATTATATAAATTGCTCCTGAATGCTTTGATGGAGTTTCTGAGCAAGCCATTTTTTTCTTATGAAAGGGAAGGCTTTTAGAGAGTTGTTCTTTCTGTTTTAAAACTACTTCTGGAGCATAGGGTCACACCCTGCCCCATCCTTTTTAACAAACATAAAACCTATAATTCTTTTCAGAATTAAATTTTGCAAAGCAGAGAGTGAAAAGACCTGAGAAAAGCACAGCCAAGCAACCTAAAGGTAGATGTAGCAAACACCCAAAATGCCCAGATTATTCAGACAGGAGGATTTCTACAGGCTGCATCCTGCAAGGTGTGAACTGCCAAGTGTAGGTGTTTGCAGTTCATCTGTGAGAAACAGACAACTGTTGAAGGGTTATAAATTAGAGAGAGAGATGATAAATTTGGAAATTGAAGATTATTCCAGCAACAGTGTTCAGATGGAAGGAGAAAGAAGAAGGAGTGGGTTAAAGTCTTTCCATATTCCACAAAAGGAGCCCTCTGGCCTCCCCCATTAGTAGGAATTTTGCCTGGTGCCACTTGCAGGAGACCTATAATTGTCCTGCCTTCCCTGCCCAATATCTAAGGGTGCATCCTTCTGACAGCATGCATCCCCATTGAGAATTAAGCTGAGAAAAACAAACACATCCACATGCATATATGTATTCACATTGTAATACAGTCTATCTGAAGGTGAGCATTTTATAGCACATAAAACGTATATTAAGTTGCATTTCAATGACATATAGCATCCAGGTTGTCAAATGATTTAATACAAGATGTCCTCATTAATTCAGCTCTGCAGTTCTGTGCTCACAGTGCGTCTGAGCTCCTGATGTGCTTTTGGCAGCATTATTTATTTAATGCCATTTTCTCAGGTGTTGATATTCTTCCTACAAAAAGGAGCTGCTCAAAAGTGCTTCAAAAACACGTTACTGTTATCTCCTCAAATCCATATTCTTGTTTAAGAACATCTATTTTTTTCTAAGTTGTTTCTCTTAGATTTTTTATTTTCAACTTTGCATATTTGCTAAAGAAAGATAACAATTCTTTTTACCATTATCTCTGTGTACACCTGTGGGGTACATGCCTTTGGGAGACTGCCTTCAATCTCTTAAGGAACAACAAAACTTAACCCCTCGCTCTCCTCTTGGACACCCAAAGTGTTTAGAAAACCTACTAAAAATTAATCATTCCTAAGTGTTGGAACTTACTTAAGCCAATCTGATTGTGTCTAAACTCGGATTCTTTTTGAAGACAGTAAGAGCCACTGAAATACATGAAGTTTGTGATAGTTAGCTCTGCACAAACTTACGTCAGCATTGCCCTGAGAAACTGTCTGTGACTCAGTCTCATAAAAAAGAAAAATATCTATTTGAAAATAAAACAAAGTAAAAACACCTTCATTTGTAAGTAGGCACAAAACCATTCCCTCCACTTGTTCTGTAAACTTACAGTTCCTACACTGCTTCTTTGATGCTCTCACCACCACCTTGTCTGAAAGATCTATGCAAGGCACACACGACATCATTCCAGAGGTAGGGTTCTGTTACTCTTATGAGCATCATGAGGCAACTATCCATTCTCTTAAACCAAATGCTGTACCTAAAATAGACCGCCCCAAACCCAGACTCCCTAGTATACAATATCTAGACAATCCCTGAGTTACAGACATCAGACTGACATATGACTCCCACTGATAAACACAATTGGCAAATGCACCTGTTCCAATGTACATACAAATTCAACTTAAGAACAAACCTACAGAACATATCTTGTTTTTAAACTGGGGACTGCCTGTACACATGTAATAGAATTCAACCTGTACCCTCAAATCTATTAAAGTAAAATTAAAAAGGCCGGGCGTGGTGGCTCACACCTGTAATCCTAGCACTTCAAGAGGCTGAGACGGGTAGATGGCTTGAGCTCACAGAGTTCAAGACCCACCTGAGTAAGAGTGAGACTCCATCTCTATTAAAAATAGAAAAATTGAGGCAAGAGAATCACTTGAGCCCAAGTCAGAGGTTGCTGTGAGCTAGGATGCTACTGTACTCTACCAAGGGCAACAGCTTGAAACTCTGTCTCTCAAAAAAAAAAAATAAATTAAATTAAAAGACTCCTAATACACTGGATTTGTGTCTCCTGTTTCACAATGGTGAAAATGACTCTGCATCTTTTGGTAAATCCATATACCTTGAATACCTTTCAATTTTATGAAACCAGATCAATCTTTTGAACTGTTCCCAGACATATCAATACCCCAAAATGTAAAGTCCTGAGCTGTATGGATGGTCTTTTCCTCTGTGTGGTAGAGTGCTAGCTATAAAAATGGTTTTGAGCAAAGGATAGATAATCTTACCTCTTTATACTAAAAATTTCTCCAACAAACTTCTCTTTGAGGCTATTTTCTAGATCTTGTAGGCATGCTTCATTCTTTTATATATTTGTTTTGTTTCTTTTTTTTTTTTGCTATTCCATGTACTTTTGAATGGCCTGTCTTTGAGCTCACTAATTCTTTTATTTATTTTATTTTATTTATTGTTAGGGATTCATTAAGAGTACAAAGAACAGGGTTACACTGATTGCATTTGTTAGGTAACATCCCTCTTATAATTGTGTCTTGCCCCCAAGAGGTGTGCCATACACAGTGACCCCCAACCCCCTTCCTCCTCCCTTCTCCCACCGCCTCATTCCCCTACCCTCCACCTTATATTAGCTCATCTACTGCCTTCATATTAGAATTGAGCACATTGGATTCTTGCTCCTACATTCTTGTGATACTTTCCTAAGAAGAATGTGTTTCCACTCAATCATTAATTCTTTTTTCTGCTTGATCACCTCCACTGTTGAGAGACTCTGATGCATTTTTCTGTTTTTCAATTAAATATTTTAGCTCCAGAATTTCCGCTTTTTTAAAAAAATCATTTTAATCTCCTTGTTCAGTTTCTCTGATAGGCTTCTGAATTCCTTCTCTGTTATCTTGAAGTTCATTATGCTTCCTCAGGAAAGCTATTTAAATTATTTATGTGGAAGGTCACATACCTCCATCATTCTGGGATATGTTACTGCTGCCTTATTTAGTTAAATTGGTGAGGTCATATTTTTCTGAGTGTTCTTGATGCTTGTGGATGTTCTTTGATGACTGGGCATTGAAGAATTATGTATTTATTTTAATTTTTACAGTCTAGGCTTCTTGAATGTGTCTTTCTTGAAAGGGCTTTCTGGATATTCAAGAAGAATTGAGTGTTGTGATCTAAGTCTTTCATAATTTCAGCATAATAGAACTGGAGATGCTCCAACTCCAGTGCTGCGATGACTCCTGCAGACTCCTGGTAGTACCCCCTTGGGTAAGATGCAGGAGGATTCCCTGGACTATCAGGCCAAGTCTCAAATCTCTTCACTCACTCTCTGTGCTGGTCTGCTGGAGTTGCCAGAGAACTGATATGGGCAATTCCTCATGGCCACCACAGGTGGAATGCTGCCAGATCCCACCGGAAGCCAGCTATTCTCACTCACTGCCTGTAGGGACTGTTGTGTGGCTGCCTCTGATGTTTATTCAAAACCCAAGGGCTCTTCATTCAAAGGGTGGTAGATTCTGATAGTACTACATCCTTCCCTTTAGGGCTGCCTGTTTTCTTCTGTCCCATGGTGGGTCTAGAGATGTCATCCAAGACTAAGGCCTGGAATCAGGAGACTCGGGTGTCTGCTTGGTACTTTATTTTGCTGTGGCTGATCTAGTACTGAACTGAAAGACAAAATCCTCAGACTTATTCCTTTTCCTTTCCCCATGTGGAAGAAAACCCTCCCTGAGGGCTACTGCTTGGAGGTGGAGAAGAGTGACACAGTTACTGGTATAGCCACTGCTGCTGGTGTTTCACAGGATCACATGCTTCCCCAAGTCCCTGACTCTGAGCAGCCTTAATGGTGAGACTGCATTATGAATTTATTCCAGGCACCTTTTTGTCATCCAGAGGCGGCCCTAGCCAGGTTGTGTTTTAGGGGAGAAGATTTCCCTCTGTCTGGGTTGGTCTGAACAATCCCTCTGTGGGTGCCAAAAGAATTCTGCCTTGTGCTCTGCCCCTCTGTGACACAGTGGCCCTGAAAGTCTCACAATCACTCCTTCCTGGGCACACAGATTTTCTCTCTACCTGGTTTGCTGGCATAACATTGCCAAGAGATGGGGGAGAGGTGGTATAGGCAATGTAAGAGGGTTCTTTCTACCCTCTTCAGTGCCTTAGGAGAGCATTTTAAGATTGTGTTTTTGTGTCTATGGTCCTGAAAGCATTTTCCTCTCAGTTTCTCCCAGCATTGACGGATTGCCTGCATCTGTTGCACAAACAATCATGGTGAAACAGTAGGAAATGTTCTTCCAACTTGACTTTACTCCCTGAAATAGTCTAAGCATATGGTGAGGTGGCGAGAGTATGGTACCAGGGTGGAAGTTTTAAGAGACAAAGGGAATCTACATTTTTACATTACTCAGTTGGATCCCTAGAGCCTTCATTAACAGGATAATCTCAGAAAGATATGCCAAAATCCTTACCTAAGATGACAGAACTCAGGAAATCTTAAATGCTGCAAGTCAGCAAGGGACACTTTATTAAGAAGATGTTTTTTCAACATATTTATTAAATAATAGTTTACATTTTAGAAGGATAGAAGATAAATAATAGGGAAAGAAATCTAGAATGGTTGGCTTTGAGGTATCTATGCAGTCTGGATATCTCCCAGATTCCAACCTAAAGAAACCCTCAAAACTCTTCCTACAAGCAATTCAAAGGTCTAGAGAAGTGGTTCTCAACCTTCCTAATGCCTCCTAATGCTGTGACCCTTTAATACAGTTTCTCATGTTGTGGCAACTATAAAATTATTTTCATTGCTACTTCATAACTGTAAGTTTGCTACTGTTATGAATCCTCATGTAAATATCTGATATGCAGCATGTATTTTCATTGTTATAAAGGGATCACAACCCATGGGTTGAGAACTGCTGGGCTAGAGAAAAATGAAGAAATAAAAACATTGGATTATTAGTGTATGGATCCTTTGTAGTTTCATATCAGCAGATAGAACCTCCTTCATAAAAGCATGAAAAGATGTCTGTTCCCACAAAAAAGAAAGGCTGGGCAGGTCCAGACAAACAAATGGTGACTTTGTCAAACATACATCTCCCAAGACATACGAATAGTCAGCAATCTTGATTATCAGTAAGAGCAATCCAACTTAAATTAAGTAGACACTGGAGTAAATCATAATATCAGTTCATGTGTCAGGTCAGTGTTGCAACCCAGCTTCTGCAAGCATTAGACCCAGACTCTCAAACACTGCTGATGCTCTCAATCCCCTTCCAATCTCTTATTCTTTCTACATGTTAGCCTTGTTTTCTACCATTGTACACATCTATTATTTCTCCAAATTGTGGGTACACGATTTCTAAGAACACCAGAGTTCTATTTGAGGAAAGATTGACCACAATAATTACAGTTTTTAACAATTTTATGGAAAAATAATCTCTGGCCCCCATTTCAATGAACTTTGACTAGCAAAAGGTGCTCAGATTGAGGCAACCATCACTATACTAGACAATTGTAGCTGGGATAGAATTATAATTGTATAATAGAAAAGATATCTTTGGAAGAGATCGCATAGGTGGAGCAGGGGAATAAGTGCCTAGAAGGTATTTCTGTTGGTAGAAAATGGGAAGGAATACTGAGAAAACTAATAGATATTCACTGCAGGAAGTTGACAAGTGTTAAACTAGTATCAGCTGCAAAAATAAACTGTACTCATGACACATGCTCAGTGACAACAGAGCACCTGAGAAGAAGGTTGGGAAATGCCTTTTTGACCAAGTGTCACTTAGCTTGGAGTATAGAGTAGAGTGGAGAAATAGTATTCCTGCCAAGGATATAGTATGTAAAAGTCCTTAGAGGGGTAAAGTGCTCAGGGCTCTAAACAAAACTGACAACACAAGGGTCACTGTGGCTTAGGAATAATGATAATGTGTAGAACCACAGCTGGAAGTCATGGAAGATGGGCCAAATGATGCTCATTGGAAGAAAAGTTGAAGATTTTTTATCTTTTTCTCCAAGTGCAATGAGTTGGATGTTTTCAAAAATTCTATCCCACAGATGAGTGTTTAGGGGCTATGAAAAGAGAAAAGTAGAAGATACAAATTTAAATCTTCTGGGGTAGAGTGGGAGATGAAGACTGAAATTACTCACTACTACCTTTGCTATTTTTTTTTCATTCCCATTACGTGCAAAATCACCACATGGATCATCTATATTCAGCCAGGCTGATGAAATTTGACATTTCCTAATATGGACACACCTGTTCTAAGATCATGAAAACAAATTTAAGTGTATTATTGGGACACAAAATTAAACCATTATGAGAGGAAATAAAAAATATTAAGTTTGAAAATAACATCTTTCCATAATGACTTTTTATATAAATAACCATGTCATAGTCATAGGAAGCTATAAATACTTATGACAATTCATCTATCTCGTTGCCCAGTTTTCAGCAATAAAAAAGATCTACCATGTTAAATTCCATTAGGAAAGTGGAGTCAATAATATGAAATAAACGAACAAGAAAATGGTGGAGGTAATTCTCTTCATTTTTTTTCTTAATTTTTTTGCAAATATACTTGAGATAAACTTAGGACATAGCTACAAGGAAGGATTGTATAGAATAAAAATAGTCCTGCTCTTGTGCAATGAGTAAGCATCTGATCTGGTGGTAAGTCCACACATTATTTACACATTGACCACCAACTAACTGAATGGAATCATTTTCCCCTCAATTTATTCTTTTGAAAGTTAATTTTAGTCATGCATAAAGGTACCAATTTAATCATCAGGATAAGCCCACCAATTAAACAAATTTATTAATGGGATGCCATATTTATACATAACAGAATGTTGTATGTTCATTAAATTAACCAAAACTACCAACAGAGTATACTCTGATTGGGGTAGACAAAGGTGTTCCTTGGTAACAAGAAACCCAACAATAAGTCAACAGCTTAAAAAATAAAGAGGTCTGTTTCTTATGCAGTAGTTCAGGGTAGGTGTTCTTGGCAAATAGGAAACCCCCTTTTGTCATGATTCAGAGACAGAGTGTAACAATAGTTCTGCTATGGGTAAAAAAGGCTTTATGAATGGCTAAGCTCTGGTCACCTATCCAGTAAGAAGACAGAGAAGATTATGGGAAGACATCCAAATTTTGTGAGACCAGATATGAATTCATTTACATGGCAATGCTTTGTTACAAAGAGGGCTGAGCTAAGTGGTCCCCAATAAGACAACTGAATCTCAATATAATGTTGTCATTTTGAAAAAAGAATATAGATTTCATGAATATCTATCTCCCTTGTTTGTTTAGAAGAATATAATCCAAATATGTACAGAGATTTAGGTTCTTTACAGTCCTTGTTCCTAATGTGAGTCTCTGGGACAGCTATCACTTTGGTCAGCAGACCAACAAATAGGGACCGGTGCAACGAGGGATGTTCCTTCATAGGAGCTCCTGCTCTGACACTTAGGGGCTGTGTTATCTCGAGTGTTCTCAGAACCGTGTTTACTGAACAGGGTTGAGGTGCAAATTTAATGATATTAGGCAAAATAATAAAGGAAGCACAAAGTAATCCTGAGCAACTATGAGAACTCAACAGATAAGATTTTGTGCTGCTCTTCTCCATATCTTCTGCTCAGAGAGGTACCATCTTGTGTTAGAAACAATTTTTTTTTTATGGGAAATGTTTATTTATTCTAAAGATTTCTAAGTTATACAAGATCTAAGCCTCTTCTCCAGAGCACATGAAAGCAACAATCCCTCTTCTCTTTCCCTTAGCTTCCAGAAATCCTTACCTAGGTCAACCTTAAGAATTTAAGGTTGCCAGGGTAAACTGGTCAAAGAAAAAAGAAAAGAAAGTAGAAAAAAGACTTAAGAAAAAATAATAACAAAAACAAAATA